>JADFDV010000273.1:2500-100943 GCA_019097775.1 Moniezia expansa | reverse complement strand
AAACCCCTGAAAGCAACTCTGGCGGGTATGTTTGTCGATCCTGCAATCACCTTTGGATTATCTGCTATTGTCAGAGTAAAAGATAACAATCGACTACAAGCGATTCAAAATGCGGCTGGACGTATGATACTTGGATTGTATTTGCGAAGGACCAAAACTGTCCAGGAACTCCGAAAGGAGCTGCCGATGCGTAAATTGGTAAGCCTTATGCAGGCAAAGAGGTTGAACCTATGGAAGAGTTTGAAAATGGACAAAGATAGCCTGATACTCTCCATACTTGACAGTAACTTTGAAAATGGGGAAACTAAGAAAGCCTCACATACAAGGAGCTGGATACTTCAATTAATTGAAGATGCGAAAGAAACTTGGCAAGAGCATTCCGAATCACCTCTACTTGATCCAAAGGAAAGCCTTAAAGTTTGTAGGAGAAAGACAATGTGATATTGTCTGTACCAACACAACCTACCACAGATTCTTCGCCGCAACAAAGGAAATGCGAAATCAGGTAAGACAAGATCATGGAGAAGCAGTACATGAAACTGAAGAGGTGCTGGACCGTAGACTAAAGTGCCCTCTTACAGGCTGCCTAAAAAATACAAGACTCATGGGTGGCTAAAGAGGCATATTAGGGACTATCACCTTTCGGTCAAAATCATAGAAAGAGAGAAGTTAACATAGAAGAGGAAAGAACCAGACTGCAGCAGAGAAAGTAGGAGAACTGAACACGATGGAGGAAAAAGACTGCGAAGATAAGTCCAATCGGCACGATGAACAACACATCTGCTTAATCACGGCTGCGAATAACTCTGACCCACACACGTTCGCCAGAAAAGAATATCTGGATAAGAATAAACAGACGAGGACAACGAATTGTTGTACAGAGTGTAGCAGAAGAGATGGTCAGGGAGCCGAAGACGTCGATTTAACTGTTCTAGGCTATGTGCAAGTGTCTAGCTGTTATACAAGTTCTTGCATTTCTGTTGTACCCCCAATAAGTCCTTGGGACTTGCCCAAGGGGTTGGAACGAATAAAAAAAACAACTGATGCCCACCTTATCTCGATGTAGACCATCCCAGCCTCGAGTGAATAGGCACAAGGAAGTTAAAGTTCTACAATACCGACCGATTGCAAATATTTGCTGAAAACAAACAAATGTCCGACAATTTAGACAAGATCACCAGTTCTCGAACTTGTTGCATTCCAGTCTTTGACTGCTTACGATTTTGCAGCAGAGATGTTGATGGTTTCGTACTTCAGACGGTCGCTCTCAAGCCAACATAATGTTCCTCATGAGAAGGACATAAGCTACCAAAGCCCGAAAAGCACTGCCTTACACAATGCTCTAAAGTAGAAATAGGCAGAAACGCCGCGAAAGTGAAACCGGAGAATAATTAAATTCCATCATAAGCATTAAGAGTGCAGTTTCCTAAGTTCCGCTAACGCTTCCTACTAAATCTCACTTAATCATCACAATTATTTGTACTAACTTCAGTAATCACTTGATCTAGTAAAAGGCTTACTGATTAACTAAACGGAGTGAAAGGTGATCTGGGAGATACCTAAAGCTAATCATATGTTCGATGGATAAGAAGGTTGACTAGAAGGTGTTGAGTTAGAGGGCGCAGGGTAAAACAAACCGGATAGATATTTTTGTCGAGAAGCGCTCTGAAAGAAGGAGATTTGAAAAGAAACCATCGCCGACGAGGAACGATAATGATAGTCGTTTAACCAATTGTCTAAAACATCGGGCTTCAAAACGTAGATTCGATTGGAACGGCTACTCTTGCTAGTCTGTCTAGTCGCTCGCGAAACTGTTGGCCTAATGAGCACAAATAATATCCAAATCGGCAAATGGAAAACAAGTGCAACGATAGGTTCCCACTGATGCGAAGAGGAGAAGGCTCGAGATCGCGAGAAGAAAACGTGATAGACGAAGGAGCGTTGCTGCTACTCGTTTAGACGAATTAGTAAAGGTGGCAAAATATCGCTTTTAAGAAATGCTGAACGTACAGTAATTATTGGCAGTTTTTGAGATCTGATGGTTGTTCACTGGCCAGGCTCAACTGCAAGCACTGAATGGATGTGATGACTGCAAGGTTGTTTCAGAATTTTTTCTCGCTAAGTAAACTAAAATGGACTGCTGACTATGTTCAGTCAGAAACTTAGAGCCCAACAACGACCGAAGTGCCTAATCTAGTGGTTGTGTTTCCACTCTGACTGTCAAAAATCTACTAATGTTTATTGTAGGGCCTCCTTAAAAGTCAGTATTTGTGTTTTCCACTTAACAGATCACGATGAATCCTATGCGATTTAGATGCTGCACTGATTTTACATGACCCGACGACTAGATGAAAGGAAGGCAAGAAAAGCTGTGGCATTCAATCCTGTTGAGAATGAAAGAGTTCGGCGGCGTCAACCATTTAGAATATAAATAAACTCAAACAAGGCCAATCTTGATATGAAATTTGTTGTGAGGCTAGAGAAAATAACCCAGCTTTCTTGAATACACGGTTTATGCCTGAGTTAGTGCTACAGCCGTGTACACAACGTGCCGCGGATGTTTGCGCATTCTGATTGTGACAGTGGGACATTAGTCTTATTGTATTTTGCCGTATCCCACTTTAAATCTCTTTCTTTCCTCATACAATAATGATAATATCAATAATAATAGTAATAATTCCCATGACATTTGTTCTTCGATAAAGGCTGTAATAAACACAAAACCTTGGTTCAATTTCGGATGACATTTACATGTGCTAGTTTTAGGCATAAAAGCATTAATAGATACAGACCATGGTAGCTCTGCCTCGGAGAAGAGGAAAAAGAAGGAGATTACAATAAGGAGGAGCAGAAAAGGTAGCTGACAGGAGAGTCGCGAGAGCAACAGTCGCTCGAAAGTCCCAACTGCAGCTATTATGATCAAAAGACAGCAAGACTAGTGGAGAGTGAAATAGAAAACAAAAACGAAACTTTCCGTTCTCCGGTGCCTCTTCCGTCTCTCCCCTTTGATCGACCGAATTCCTTTCGATTTATAGTTGGCAATGGCGAGCATGACAGTGGCTACTGCAGCTTATAGTGATGAGCGGTGTTTTTTCCGTGCTTTCATGGTCGTCTTGAGAACTAAAAGTGGAATTACGAAATTAATACTTAAATGCGGAGGGAAGTGACGAAACGCATGCTGAAGCATTAACACGGAATGCGTTCAAAGAATTCCTAATCGAAAACATTGAACTCATGAAAGTACGACAACTCAGAGCTGAACGAATCAAGATTTCTCAGCACTGGATTATCGCAATCGGCCAAATATTTGAGGCGATGCAAGTGAGGGTAAAGTTCTTGGAGTGTTTTTGAGAATGTGGGTGTGAAAGTGTTATTTATAGATTTATCAAGTGATTATAGAATTATCGGATGAAATGTGAAATCGATGAACCACCTGCCCTCGGAATTCGACACAATTTCTGCCAAATACACCGGTGACACATTTCAGCGCCTTAAAAGAATAACCAAACATCGGGTAGGTATGATTCTTGAACTGAACTGACTTTAGTCAACTCAATCTAGCCAACTTTATTTAACTGTCTGGCCTTAATTTTAAAGCCAACTTTTGGCATAACAAGCAGTTTATAGCACTGCCTTATTCATTTATCCCTTCGGTCAAACCGAACTCCATGAATACACGGAATGAATATGTGAGGCCACTTTGCTGGAAAAGCGAGTTAAAAGGTCTTATTGGAGACCAGAATTGAGCCAATCCTGTGTAGATTTTATTTATCTGCAAACTCCTGCAATTTACTGAACTGACTTTGGCCTTTTCAGAGATTTATGTTTGCTTCTTTTGTTGGACACCCTCTCAAAATGAAAAGATTAATATTGCTAGCGTGCTTAACCTGCCTGGTATTGACAGAACCTCCATCGCAAAATGAAAGACAGGCGATTCTGGACTATCACAACCGAATGCGAGGTTCCGTACAACCAACAGCCAGTGATATGCTAAAAATGGTATGCTGAGTGGCTATTTTCTTCGTCACTTTTCAACCGACACAATCGATATCATAGCGAATATCGTATCTGTAGCGTTACGACATTAGACTGGAAAGTCTGGCTGCTGATTGGGTTGAACGATGCATATACGACCATCCTAATCCTGCTATATATACAAAATATCAAGGCGTTGGACAGAATCTTGCAATCATTGGTGGCAAGAAGCCCGCGATGCCAGAATTGGCAGAAAAGTGGTACGATGAGTACAAGGATTACACGTACGACGACAATTCCTGTGCAGGCGGGAAAGTCTGCGGACACTACACACAAGTAGGTCTAATTGATTGCATTTTAGTCGTCTGGCTTCTAAAGGGGCCATTCATTATACTGCTTTGCGGTTGTAGTTAGTTTGGGCGAAATCAGATAGGCTCGGTTGTGCTGTGAAGAGATGTGACAGTACAAAACCCAGTTGGCCGAAGCCAGTCTATTTGATGGCCTGTCAGTACGAACCTCAGTAAGCCCGATAACATTGTTACTTCAGAATTAACTCAGAGTATCCTTCTCTTGTTAAGTAGAAGGCATATCATTTGTTACTTGAGAATGGATCATGAGGTCTCTTATTTGAACACTGATCGAGAATTTAAAACTAAAGCCTCGATTTCAATGCTTTAGGGGGAACTATATAGGCTTAAAGCCATATGAAACCGGAAAAAGCTGTAGTGCGTGTCCTGGAGGAATGAACTGCTCAAACAATTTGTGCACAGATGGGAGTCCTGATTTTATTAATTCTTTGGCGATAAAGCCTTCCTTCAAAGCCTTAACTTCATTCATCTTAAGTTGTTCTTTGCTAACTTTGATTTAAACACTGCACATGCAGTCTGACTATAACAACATATTTATTATTTTTAATATAAAGTTACTATGGAGGTGTAGTGAAAAGTCGGAGTGTGATTGCAGGAACATTTTAGACAATAATTTAGTCTTCCAACTGGGAAGTGATTACCTGGAAATACCAGCAGCGTCGTTTCTTCCAATGCAATAGTTCAGAGCATGCGATTTCCAGCTTTTTTTCGAAGACCGGAACCTTTTCCCAAAATATTGTTGATGCCTAATATCGCCTTGACCAGTTTTCAGAATGCACGACAAATGTGATAATCGCATACTAGCAGCGAATGCCGGTTTATTAAGAGCAAAGAAGGCCACGGAATGAACGGTATATGTACACTGAATGCTAACGGTTAAAATGTTGCTTTGTTCGTTCGTTGACTGCGTATTCGGTGGTCTGATAAGGTAGGTCATACACATCTCGCTAGTAAAAGCGAGCGATTATAAAATTTGAACTAAAGCGGATGAAGCCAAGCAGACTTGGAAGGAGGGTTCAGGGTATTGAGCGCGTTTCGATATTTATGAGTGGCTACCGCGTTCTTTATCCTAAACGAAGCTTCATTTTCAATAGGGTATTTAATAGACCCATGTTGAACTGCATGTTTCATAGCGTCTGTGCTCTGTCTCATGAATGAGTCAATATTTGAAGAAACTCAAAAGCGTTATTGTTAGTAATTTTGCAATATCGTCATCAAAACTAGTGATAAATTCAAACGAGATTAGTTGAAAGGAGCCTTGCCTACCGATTCAAATAGCAGTGTAGTTAAGGCAAGATGATAGTAAGCCAATATTACCGCTTTCAACTTTACGACATCATTTCAAAAGTCCAATTTGAAAGGAACCAAACAAATTGATGTTCAACGGTACCAGTATACATACTCGGCAGAATGAGCAGCGAGATTGGTGTAAAAGCTGGAGCATTTAGCCTTCGGGAAGGCTACGGTTGGTCAATTGGAAGATTTTCCTTCTTAATGCTTTGCGCCGAGCGACCACTAAGACGACATGTAAAAGCAACACGATTTGGTGGCAGTGTTAAGTGCTTTGTTGCAGAAAAGTATTTTAATTTCGAGTCTATGGGATTAGCTTTGCTCTGGTGGTTTGAAGAAAAATCATCTGGTTTAATATGGCTATGCACCCGGTTGTGGCTAATCTTTCAGCATCGCGATTGCAAACGACTTTGAAGGCGACAAAAATTTATGCTGAAACAACTGCTTTAGGTCAATTAATCTGTTTTTATCGCTCAATGCGTGATACTTTTCAAAGTTCAGCAGGGTGAGGTGAAATTCGTTACGTTTTCACTTGTGGAAGCTTGTTAAGAACCCATTATATGCGAAAAGGTTGCCTTCATATCCAAGCCCATATCACGAGAGTGCGTCTTTCAGCGCTTGTATGTGAACAGTTCAATCAGTGGATTAGTTCCACTGCGCTTTGAACATATAGCTTAATTATATTTCTTGGGAAGGGTGCAGAGATAAACGTTCATATTCCTTCTACACGAAGGCCAGAGGGTAGGAAAATTGCCTACTTCTCAACCCTCAGAGTCGACGTTCTCTACTTTGCATACAAGTCTATTGAGACTTTTATAAAGCGCAATATGTTCTGATACTACTACTCTGACGCGAAAATACTTGATAAAACTTGATACAACTTGAGCGCCCTTCATGCTACTTAAGCATTTTTCGCAATTTATTAATTTAAGCCATTACTAGGACGTCCGTTAAATTCGGTTAGTAGCGGACATAGTAAAACCGCAAAATTAAAGCTCAACTTTATACAATAAAATTGATCCTTGTTGAAATGAACAACAAATCTGATTTTCAATTGTCCCATACATACATACATTCTTTTCCCTAGCCAAATAGCAGACTCAAGGGTAACAATGCTGCGTCGGGGTGAATTGTTTCCCGTATCTTCGGTGGAAATTATTGCAATGGTTCCATAAAGTCAATATTTTTATATACTAAGGCAAACATGTTAAGGATCATTTATTTTGATAATAGAGTATTAGATTTCTGTACCAACGTATACCAGTGCGTCAATGCGACGAATGAGCATTATCACACATTCAGGCGTTTTAGGCAGCATTCCCAGTTTGAAACAAAAAAGAGAACACAATGGTGAAAAACCACATCACATCGTTACAATTAATGTGGTGAAAATGGCATCTTTAGGCTCAGAAAAACACTGAGAAAGGTCAAACCAGCCCCTGAAACGGTCGAAGTCGTAGGTTGACGAAGATTATACTATCACGCACATCACTGCTCCTAGTTAATTCTGCAACAAATAGAATAAAATTTATTTTTCAATGACCATTGCCCGCATTTAATGCATTTGACGACGAATCGGGCGAAAAATCGCAATCAATGCTGTTGAAACTTCAGAAATCAATACGTAGTATGCCTTCAACCATTCTAAGTTTGCATATCATTGCCTAAATATGATTTTGATTTATTTTGGCATCTGAGGTAGAAGTATGTTTGCTGCGGCTTCCATTTGTTGCGGTGGATAAGAACATGTGGTAATTTGGCTATTTAAACTAAAACATTCAATATGGATTTCACAGATCTTACTAAAGTAAATTTTCTCTTAGACGACTTTGGAGAAACTTATGTTAGTTTTTTCAACTAAGCAATATTTATGTCCATTTGCCGTTCCCCAAGATTTAAATGGGAAGATGCTCAAAAATGTTGTGATTTAAAAATGAGTTTAACCTAAAATTGGTGATGCTGCTTGAAAAGGCACATTTCAAGCTAACTTCTCTTTTCAAAAATGCATTTCGATCTTCATACGTTTTGCTATCGAGATTTCATAGAAAAAAGAACAAGATTCTTGATTTTTTGATCTTTTTCGCTTTAAAAATACGCTTTGAGATGCTCTATTTTTAGCTTTTTGAAAAGCATGTCCTCGAGGTTTCTCTATTTTGTAATTATCGAACTGATATTTAACATAGTTTATTTATCAGAAACGGAAGTAAAATTTACTTTGAGCGCTGTTTTGTGATTTTATTCTTTTAAAATGTGGTTTTTTAATTTTTTGTTTTAAGTGTTCAGTTACAGCTCATGAGTTTAAGGTTGATTAATAAGAAGAGCTTGCTCGCAGCTTCATCGCCTTTCAAACGTCGATGGGCTTAGCTGTGACCGCCGTTGTAAGGGAAAGTAGCCGCTTTGAGGCCACCAAATGGTAACGCACTCTGTTTTCATCGATTTTTAATTTTCAAACTGTTAGAAACTGTTTCATTTTTTGTGCATATCAAGCTAAATCATTCTATTTTAAATGATGGCATTTAATTCACTGAAGATTTTTTAGACCTGATTGTCTTTGAAAACTTTTGCATGATTTATTCTCTGCGTTGGATCTTTTTTATATTTGATAAACACGTGTAGCTTTCATTATTTCTTCTCGACTTCTTACTTATTGAAATTCTATTTGATGTTGTATTTCTGCTTACTTGTTGCTTTAAATTTTGCATTGCAGTGACTTTGAAGTTCTACGGCCTACTAAACCGCCCAAATCTGAATCTGAGATCCCCTTTCTTTATGCTTTACAGTATTTATTGTGCGTTCAGTGTCTTACTACAACCTCTTTTGTTACTAACAAACAGTTTATTCCCTGCTGGCTGCTCTCTAAACACCATCCAGTTCCCTATCCGGCTAAGGTAGTTGTAAACAAGGATGGAGTTCATCTGACAGGCCGATACCAACCCGAAAGTAATTATCTGCTCATCAGTTGGAGTTGCATTCTTCGTTGGCAACAAGAACGACTTACTACCACTTGTAGCGCCTTTCGTGTGTACATAGTGGGTTTGGTTCACCCCAAAACTCCTGATGATCCGGATGCCTCTAATGCCCTTCTTAACCAACGTATGTCTAACGTCAATCAAACCCTTCAAGCGCCCACACATTCATTCGAAACGAATGGCTTCGCGCACGATGCCTCACTTGATTTCTGTTGCCTAGTTATTTCTGTGGACAATCGCAACGACAGTGACATCATTTCCATAGCTTTTCAGACCCATGCTCTTTGTACTAGCAAAGAACGAGGTAATTGTTTTGCTTGCTTGGATTTTTATTTTTCCCGATATTCGTTACTGGAAATTGCTTTTTATGCACAAGGTGCTTATAAATGTCACCTATTAGGTGTTTTTGTTCGGAGTTCACTCAGACCATATAAACTAGGCTTTATTGGCCAATTTATTTTTCACTGTTAGCTTAAATATTACTTTCATTATTGAAAATCAGGCGTTCAAACTAGTCTCCTTATACTCTGATCTGACTGGAAGGGGTTTCGTTTTGCTCAAAGTATGCTTTCTTTTATCGCTAAGCGCTTACTTGCATCTTATTGTTTTACCTTTTTTGTTCGCAGTTCAGCGGCCTTTATTGCTGTTTGTGAATAAGGTTAGCGGTCAAGGGCGAGCCAAAAAGGTTCTGTTCGATTTCGTCAATCCTATTCTTTCTTTCTCAGGCTGCACATTCGACGTAGTCAATACAGGTCAGTCACCACTCGTTATATAAGTACTGCTTTTTCGACTCAGTTTAGCGATTTCATGGTCAATTCAAATCGAAAATAGTTGCTTTGACATAAGATCTTTATGCATTCTAGCTTTCCGATGCTTTTTGACATTAACCTTGACTTTGATGGATCTAAGAGACCACTGTTAGTTTTAAGCACTTTTTTGTTTCATCCACGACGTAGCAGATTCGCTCTTTTGTTTCTATCATTGTTGACGTTTGTTTTGCAAAGCAATTAGTCATTTTATTTACAATTCTTATAAAATTTTTTTATAGCCCTGATTTTGTAAGAAAGCGGAATCAAAGGAGAAACAATCGAATTTAAATAAAATAGTCTCATCTAGTGCGCTTTAATACAACTCGCCAATTTTTTTCCGGTAAAAGTGCCCTGGCTCTGACTAATCTATAATAGATGAAAAATCCGAATCTCTGCTAAGTTAAGTGCATTATGTCTCTCCGACTGAAAGGTCCTATCAGCACTATGGGTGATCGAATTCATTTTGGCACCTCCGTCCAATCGCAAGTCGACTTCCATGCTTGATTTTGTTTTCACATCTTATTTTAAGTGTTGGCCCGCATCAGGAGTGCTCAAAATTGGCATCGATTATGAAACGTTATGTCTAATTTCTCTATGTAATTACCAATCAGCAGTTGCAGTGAATTTGAAATATGACGAGAAATTCTTTCAGATTATCCGAATCATTTAGAGCAAAAGTGGTTACTAGGTGTCCTAAGTCAATGTGCTGAATTCTGTAGGTTAGTTCATCTATTTCGCTTTAATTTTTGAAGGAAATACTTGAATTTATGCCTATCAACTGATTCGAAACTGGAGGTATTTGAAGTCTCATTAAACTTTTTTGTCCATCTCTAATGCATTGCATCTATAACTCCTGAAATTGGGGGAAACCAATGCCTCTGTATCCTCAAAATAGCTCGGTTACCGCAAGTGCGAAACCACATTAATACTCACGTTGTTAGCTCCATATTAGTCTTGTATCTCGGATGCTGAACGACATCTTTTTTCGAGTTGTGAGCCATACAGACCATCTGTGTATCATTCCGCTTTTAGCCATTTCGCGATGAAGGGCTTTCGTCAAGGTGGTTGGATTCTTGTTACAAACTGATCATAATACCTCAGTGATGCAACCTAATGTTTATTATCTAAGGCGGCTGTAAACTTTTGAAAGGAAATCGATAGATCAACTTTCCCTAAAGAAGATGGCTCTAAATCAATGCATCCTTCAAAAGAACCTGATTGTTTGTACTTAGTCAATTTGATTCTTAGGTTTTTTATGCTCCTTTAACCGAAATTGAAGAAAGTAACCGAATCAAGTATAATTTTAATCCTACCTCAGTGTCACTGTAACGAAATCGATGCCAATAGTGACGATCGCCAGCGAAAGCTGCTTTCTAGCTCCTGCTTGAGCAATCTTTCGTGTGAGCTAAAGCGATTTGCTGGGTGGTTAATCTTCTTCAACAGTTTGCTTTGTGTCTGATTCTAACCGGCTGTGGTAAGTAAATTTAGTACTGTTTCCGAAATCTCATTCGCTGCATTTTAGTATTTTTTTTCACGAGAACGAGGATCATGTTCTCAGAAAGTCTGGGACTTTATTCTTACTCCGTACTTTTCAATTCGACTCTAAGCTCGGAGCGTTTAAACATTGGCAAGCAAGCTTTTATTGCTGTTGTGATTCAAGTGTTGTATAGATCAAAGCAATCTTTAGCTGGCATCTTTTTCTAGTAGTGGCCACGTGTTAAGTAGGACATATCAAACCAAGCGAGTGATTTAACTGCACAAAAAATCACTTGATTCGACTGATAGCGCATTCTAGTAAGCTCTCTGAAAGACGTACTTTATTGGCTGAATTGTGGTGTCAAATAAAAAACATTGAAGGACGTATTTATGGAATCTTTCATGTTGTCTCGATGTAATTTAGTCAAATTCGAAGTAGAATGTGATCATCGACTTTTCTCGAACTATTGGAATAAGAAATTTTCTAAAATTTCTGTATTATACTGCTTAAGTTTGATTCATCCGTAAGTTACTCTAGAAGGGGTCACCCTCGGTGTTGAATATTTACTCAAGTCGATATATAAAAAAAATGTCTTGAATAGATAGCAAACTAGGGAAAAAAATTATCTTTCGGTTGCAAAACAGTATTGACCTCCTACCTCAAACCGAGTTATGCACATCTCCTTCAACCTGGCCAAAAGCCATTTATTCAATTTTACCATTACAGGCTGCCATTTGTGATCAAACCCACCTTACAAGGAGGTGATTTTCTACGCTTTTCTTGGTGAGAGTGCAGGCGCCAGCTAACTCATACAGACTTATATGTTCA
This sequence comes from Moniezia expansa, assembly GCA_019097775.1. Classification (NCBI taxonomy): domain Eukaryota; kingdom Metazoa; phylum Platyhelminthes; class Cestoda; order Cyclophyllidea; family Anoplocephalidae; genus Moniezia; species Moniezia expansa. Next base: position 89,227 of record JADFDV010000273.1, on the reverse strand, counting down.
AAAATGAACCTTGAATAAGTATCATCTGATGCTTAACAACGAGAATCACTATTTTTAGAGAAACTGTGATATTTTTATTGCCGGCTGTCAAACTGAAGACTTGGGAAGTTCTTACTCTCAGACTTCTACTTAGCTTAAAGATACATGGCAACGTTCGCCCTACCTGCGTGATCATCAATTAATAGTAAAAGTACTAAATCGAAGCTTACTATGCATCCATATTGATGGCAGAGATATCAAAAGATGAAATGTTCAATATCGGAATCAGTCATCAAAATGCAATCCATTTCGATACTTATCTACCTCTGATCGCGATTATTACTGCTCCTGTCGCTCTATTGAGCAGAATTTACAGAAACCCCATCTTCGAACAACCACCTAATCAGCTGCCCTGCTCTCCTCTGCATTTGCTCGTTTGCGCTCTCCCTGACTTAAGTAATTTCAGTGATCGACTCATTAAGTTGAACCCTCAACCCTCCATAGCAAGATGCACGATGAACTAACGAAGAACCTGGTTCTAGAATTCCATGTTTAAAATCATTCCTTCAATTAAACTCGGGTCCCGCTTTTCATCCGAAGCCAAACCTTAGAAATTTTGAAGTTTCCACATTCCTTTACATGCTTCACTTGGAATCCTGCTCTTCCTCATGTTCTAGAGTACAGTGGTCACGCGTATGACTATATAAAAACACTACCGCTCAGCGAACTTAAGAAATATTGTGCAATCGTATACGTTTCCGGCGATGGTGTCCTCCATGAGCTCGTCAATGGACTCTTCAACCGTGACGATATGTCACAGGTTCCTCCCTTAGCCTGCATTCCAGCTGGGAGTGGAAATGCTATGGCTTCTGCAATATGTTACCGCTCAGGGCAAGTCAATCTCTTCCTAGTTAACATTGTCTTACTCTACCCAATGATCTATTAAATTGCCTTGAGTAGAGACCTCTTGAATCCCTATTTGCCGATTGAGTTTATTCTTAAAATGACTGGAACAAATGGAGTGACAGATTTTAAGCCGGTTGTATTTTTTGCCTGGTAAACTGTCATATTCAAAGCCGCAGCACTTGAGACTGCAAACACGTTTAGGTACAACTCTGCATTAATGTTGGTCAACTGTGCAAACCGGAGAAAATTTATGTGAGAAATTCAGCATCGGTTAGCATTTACTTTTTAATGATTTTCCTTAAGTAGTTGAGAAGGCCTATGTATTGGGATGTGTAAATATTGTGGATTTAACCTTTATCTTGACCTAACAATACTCTAAGGTAATAACTAAGGCGATCGATAAATCATGCAGGATTTTCTGATTGGAGTGAGCAGATTTAGACGAGATCGAAAGGTACATATTTCTTGATATTCATGGTATTCACTTACTTGATGAGACCTTAAGTGCAGAGGCTCAACATTTTGTGGGGGAGTGCTTGTATGATGTATATACTATTTGCCTTTGTACCTAGAGTGCTATTTTGAATTTATAGAGATGCTTTTCGGATAGTAATATCTCACGCAGCTCTCATAATTGCCTTAGGTATATGCGCTAAACAAGGAAGGGCATTAAACCAGGGAATACTGTTTAAGTGATGATCAATTGATGCCATAACGAATGGAAGCCTAGTGGACAGTGAACCTTGGGATGTCTGAGGCCTTGCCTAAATTTCATGCTGGATGTTCTACAACCTGAAAGTTTCCTTTAAGATGTACTTCCACATTTGTTTCAGCTGAAAGCGTCTTCCATCAATGGTAATGTTAAATAAACAGAACTGAAGAAGCGGATGAGCATTAGAGGCTAGTGATAGTCTCTTGAAGCCTCAGTCACTAAGCTGAAAGTTGAATGTTATAGGCCCGGCAGTTAAAGATCGCAATCCTATGAACGGATTGAGAGGTGGAAACTTATAGGCTTATAGATAGCTAGTAGCACACAAGCTGCAGTAATGAGCAGTTATGCGCACTAGATAAACACACCTCCTTCCACCTTTGATCTCGTAGATTCACACCTGTCAGTGCTTAGCTGGTCAGTAATGAATGCGGGCTCTGGCTCTTTGTTGTTGACCCCGACATGCACATTGTTACTGTACTGTTCAGCCTAATTTCGCAAAAGAAGCTTGTTTTTTTGGTTAGCAATTTCGGGACACAAGAGCCAATCTTGCCGATTAACTCCTAGAGCTCAAATGAAATTAAGAAAATAGAAGGGTAATATGTCAGATTATAACCCGATTAGGTTGAATCGACAGCTATTGCGCTAGGTGGTTTGCAACTGTCATGGCTATAGACTGTCTAGTTTTCACATTCTTTCGTTTCGCAATATTTCATCGAATTACACATTTTAAATCTGAAGTCTCGTGTTCGTAGCAGCGAAAATCACAGCACTTAACTTTATATTTTGTTCGTTCTTAAAGGTTATCGACACATACGAACTTCCTCAGGTCCTGTTGCATCTTGTTGGTTCTCCCGATCGCTGCAGATAGTAACATTCCTCGTCAGCCCGTGACACCGTTCCAGTTGCAGCCATATTGGCAGGCCCATAAGCCAATGCTGGTAGAGGCGGATAACTGGACCGGTCCTAGATTGTGTACGGGGGCCGTCATGTGGGGCTTCCTCGCTGAGGTGGATTTGCGCAGCAATTTTATGCGTTGGGTTGGAAGCGTACGCTTCAAACTCATGTTCTTCTACCTGCTGCTAGGTACTGAATTCACCCACCTCGAGCAACTATTTTGATAACCTTATTTTGCCTTGCAGGACTGAAGAAGCGACGATGCGAATTTAGTTTTCTGCTCGCAAAACAGGATGAAGGGCTGATGAAGCAGCTTAGAGACACCTTTGGTGATAAAATTCATATTGGTCAGAGCATGGTATGCTTCTCCGCAGTTTCGTAACTTTTAACTACCTCTTTAAAGACCTCCGTAAGGTATATAAATATGGCATAATCAAAATATGCTTTTTTTTCTCTATTTCAGCTGGCCTTAACCAAAAAATAACCCGAAACTTTGACTTAAAGCTTAAATGTGTACTTTATTAGCTTTATTTGAGGCTTCACTGACACTTCATAGAAACCGAAAACTATTCTTTATGTCTTTTCTTCGCTTCACTCTCAGTATGTGAATTTATGACGTTGACTCGCAGTATCTTGAATAATAGCTATAAATGGCAAGTCTGAGTTGATCCAGGTCAGTGTCGCAATACTGTGGATTATTTACAATTTACTATAACGTAAATGCTGTTATTCAGAGCGCAACCAGCCCGATGCCATTTGTAGTCGTTGAGTCAGATGTGCTGCCACGAAGGCTTATGAAGTATCTAGAGAAAGGAGTAGTCATTCAAAATTTTCTTGGAACACTGAGTTCTTGGTTTAAAATAGGGTAAGCTAGAAAGTGGCAATGGAATCCATTTATGATAATGATCCATTTTTTGTTTCTAAAAAGGGCTTTCCATCTCGATGTCACTGCATCAAAAAAAGTTTAGACTCGTCTTAGTAAAGACATGACTGCGGTTTGTAAATTCTAGGAAAACTCTGTTACATCAGCCATGAAAAACAATTTCTTCAACAAAATGATTTTTTGACTGCCTTTTTTATTTGAATTTAAAATATCTAAATGAGTCGAATCGGCGCGCTTTTTTTTGAGACGCGACCGCTTTGTTTCGGGCTGTTCAGGGGAAGCTTAAATGACTATTTTCAAGTAAAAAATTCCAAGAACAGCTTTCAGAGTTGTGGTTTTTTGAAAGCAAAGTAATCGCACAATCTTTAATCCATGGAGAGGGCCAAGATGAATTCAAGAAATCAGTGTTAGGATGCTTCGCGCTATGCCCTCGGTTCGGAAGGTGATGTGCACAATTGTTCTATTCCAAAGACCGTTCCTTTGTTGTATTCTACATTGAAAAGAAATGAATGTGATAAGTGGTTTTTACTGGTTTACGGAGGGGAACGAAGAACGGCAGCGCCAGGTCGATAGAACTGAAGGACTTGTGCAATACATTAGTTGCCATAATTCATTCATCAGCGAAATAAACGAGGCCTGATATAATTTTTCGCCTGACAAAAAACCGTAAGCAAATTTTTTTTCGATGGGTCAAGAACTGTTGCAAGTGGGTAACTAGTCTGAACTCATTAAGTCACTTTTTTTCATTTATTTACCTCATTTATGTGACAAACAAACTTCAAAGGGAACTGCCATGATTACTTTCTAAAATGATTGAAACTCACGATTTTTATTTATGTTGCCTGTTTTTCTCGTAGTTATCAGATTTTTCAATTTTCAGACTGCACCCCAGGGTAATGATAACACTGACAACCCGGACGTACAAACGAAATCGGGGAAAAGGTTAGTGCCGCGATTTCGAACTATTTGGCCCTCTCTCCAGAGTTGTTCATCTATTCACTGAATCGCCCTTACATATCAGTTCGTTTTTTACATCTAAATCGAAAATTTACCACCGTCCACATCGTCCCCAGTTCTAATTTTTGGAGTCATTCAAATTAAATTGTTAACTTTTGCAGTTACTTCATTGTCTTGTCATAAAGGCAACCAAATCTTAGCTGCTGTAAGCATTTCGAAATCGGAGCTGTTGCTGAGGCAATATCGCTTGTTCACGCTTGAAAAGGTCTATGTTTCCGAATTGTAGTTGATTATTCTATTAGCTGAAGTTGTTTAATAAACTTCAAGTTGCTGAAATTAAGCAAGCTTTTTCCATTCATTTTCCCTAGCCAATGTACCATTAGGAGGAATGTGTTTATGAAGTATGTAGATTTTATTACGTTATTCTGCTTCTCATTCAACCCTTAAATGAGCTACTATTCTATTGTTTTGCTTTCTTAACACTAAATCTAACGTACCTAATGACGTAGTAATTTAGTTTATGAAAAAGCTGCGCGGTTCCCCTATATCTTCATGTTCACTTTACTGAGAGCCGAATCTTCGGCAGTCATTATGGTCAGTTAAAGCAAATGCTCTAACTGCAATCCGTGCTCTTCTGCCACCTCTTGACCATTTTTCTGTGCACCTTAACTTTCATGTCTGTCATTGTCGTTCAAGATCTAGCCAAATGGATGGTTTTATGTTAAAACCTCCTCAACTGCAAATAATTGATGAAATGCGTAGTGACTGCTGAAACTGATGATTCAAAATTATTTTTAGCCCTTAAAGTAAAACATATTTAAATGGAAGACTATAGCTCCATCTATACAAGTGGTCATGTAAGTCCTACCAAGACCCGACTTGTTTAGGGCTCTTTTCCATAGCTTGAAGTGAATACACTTACGGTGAGAATCCCTTTTCATGCCATGATCTAAAGAACTCTGCATTTTTATCTATTTATCTAAATGAAAGGATTGACGTCGACAGGAGTGGATGTGAAGAGGAGAGAAATTATGAAAATGGATAAAACCGGTATTTTATTTGATTCAATCACTATTCTGTTACTCTTCCACTTCATGATTTCAGATGAAGTATATATTTTTGTTCATTTGCCTCAACCCTTATCAAGGCGATCTGGCTGGGAACTTGAAATAAAGATAAAGAATAAGGAGATCAAAATTTTAAATCCGGTTAAAGTGCTTGAATTCTTAAAATTTTTTTTTGAAGTTTATAACCATTGCTTCTGCTTGTTCAAGCTAAGCCAAATACCTCAACCAAGGCCATGGTAGTGCCATCAAGACTCTTAACCATTAATCCATTTCAAACCAGCAATCATTTCAGGCTGATATTATTCGATAGTGCAGTATCAAGGTCTGTTATCCTGTTTTACGTACATAGTTCATGCTTCTGATATCAACTTAGAAGAAAATAAAATCTAATGTTGGTTAGCACGCGCCTTCATTTCAGGCTTACTAAATTTATAAGTGATGACGCTTCTGAACACTTCAGTCTATTATCAATGTAGGATTTCCTTAAGGGCTACATCAATTAGTCTCCAAATCAATAGCCCAACATTCGATTAATGCGTTACGAAGATGGGAGACATTTACATAAATCTAGAGGTGTCCTAACTTGAAGTTATTATTTTGCAGCCGGTATGATGCCGTCCAACTCTAGTAAGGCAGGTGCGGACTGTTGCTTTCAATTCTTTATTCGACCTCGAAAGGGAAATACCGTTGATTGGTTAGGACTAGAGTGATGATATCAAGTTACATTCTGGTATACAAGTACAATTTCAAATCAGTAGTAACCGAAACATCCCAGTTGAACGAAGTGCTTTACTTCTTCAGTTGTAATGACTGCTCCTTGTTTCAAACAACGAATGAGACTCCTTAGCACCAATATTTGTCCACGGGTCTATTCATTTTCACTTCGGTAGGTATCTTCCGGACTTGAAGGAAAGCCTCCCCGAAGGTAACGGTTGGATCCGCATAAATGACCAATTCTTGGGCCTCAATTTTTTGCAAATTTCGCATTTGGCAGCCGATACTGTCTGCTTAGCTGAACGTGACCTTGATTCCGATCACATTATCGCTCACATCATGCCATCTGACACTCCCAGGTAATAACTTGCGTCTCTGTCTTCAATATTTTCATTAACTCATCATTTTAAAGTTGTGTAGGAATTTAAACTGGATTTAAAATTTTGGTTAAGTGATTAGTGAAGTAGGGCCTTTATTGAATTTCATATTAAACGAATGAGCCTGCTTAAAAGCGAATAATAAGGGTTAGAGGTTAGTTCAGTTCTGAAACTGAGACCTCATAAGTTACTCACCTACTTGCGATGTAAACCAAAAAGTTGGTAGTGGCAATGAAATGACCGATCCTTCTCCGAAGTAATATTCTATCACTAATTTTGAACGGTTGCCCATCATTTATTGGTGAGTCACTAATCTAACCACAGCCAGGGCAACCATATTGGGCTAAGGAATCGACAAGCCTGCAACCGGATAGCAGAGCTTACATAAAATACATACTAAAAAAAGAAGGCAATCATGTGCTTTTCGTTGCATTTCAAGTGTCGGCTTAGGTATCTGTAAGCTAGATGACTTCACCACCGCTACTGCTTGCAAGTTCTGGGATTATCTTTTGTCCACTGACTAAATGGCATCTTCCATAGGCGCAAGATTTATTGCCAAAATAAAGAAAATCAACTCTCGCTTGTAAAGTGACAGTTGTCAACGATGGAGCATTTAGAATAAGAATCCCTTAAATGCCACGAGGAAGAATATTTTGTAACTTAAAATATTGAAATTAGTTAAGAATCTGTTTTAACATATTATAGATGCTTTCAAGCAGAGAACTTTCGAATTATCTCACCTATTTACCACGATGGGAATATATCCTTCGTCCAAACCACTCGGTGTACTCTTTGTTCCCTTTTCAGCTACTCATTTAGCTTTAGAGATAAGTAGTGATGGTTGATTTAAAGTCTTTAAGTACTTAATAATAAATAGGACATTTCAGTGTCAACCTATCTAATTAAGCTTCTTACGATGGTCAGTAGTTCACTCAGGATTTAGATGACTCATTGGAAGGATAAGCTGATTGTCGATTTTCCTGCCTGCATTTTCTTGCGGCTCACATTTTTTGTCCTTCATGACTTTGATCACTATTTATTTTTTTAACTTTTTTAATGTATCACCGATTCGAGTTTGTTATTAAGGTGTACTGACAATTCACCCAACTGGAATATTGATTGATCCGTAAAGAGACAAATTCGAAATTTAGAATAAGCATTTATTATAATAATTGGGATATCATCCACTTTTATTTTCAAAATTTAGAAGTGAACTGATACGACTGATGGTTATGAGCCTCAGTGGCCATCCCCTTGAGTGCGCCAAGACGGGTATAACTCTTCGAGTGAAGGCCTTCAGGATTGCTTTAGACGAAAAGTCTACAAAGTTGCCCTATATGTGGAGTCTGGATGGGGAACGATTTGACGGAATCCATGTCTTCCAGGGTGAAGTTCACTGCCGAGACTTTCGTATCCTTGCTCTTCCATCTGTCAAGCGCAATCCGTTCAACCACGCTCCAAACTTCTTCTGATGCTGGCTGTGATGAAACTTATTCCTTCACTGTGTGATTTTCCTTTAAAACTGTTTAACCAGATCACTGTTTTTGTAATTTTCACCATTGGATTCTACTTTGATTTAGAACAAACGTTGATTTTTTTTATTAAACATCGTTTCATTTTGACACAATGGCCAGCTAGTGATGAAAAATGAAAGGCAGAGAGTAAGGATGTTTAAAATAAACATCATATCATGGTGGTAATGTGTTTGCTCTTGCGCAGGGACCATGTTAGTTCCACTATTTTTATAGCTTGAACTGCGCAACTTATAAACCATTGTGGACATTTGGCTAACGTGGACTGCTTAAAAGACGGTTAAATTTAATGCGTTCGATTCCGTTTCAGTTTTCATTTTCTGCTTAACGCTAAGGGCACGAGAGCATTTAAGCACGTGCAGACATTTATTTGAGAAAAAATGATCAATGGTTTGATAAGTTCTCTTCACATTCTAGTACTGCAGGTATCGCAGAAAACGTTTTGAAGGGCTTCGGATCACACGAGGTATTTGACTCATCACACTTCAGCTCAAAGAATTTGTGACGATGTAACGATGGATCTTTGTCTTTTATTTTGTTGAATTAGGGTTAGCAATACTTTGATCAGAGAGATTTTTATTTTCCTGATCACTATTTGGTTTGGGAATGTAGGCAAAAACATTTTATAAAAGAACGAGTTCAACAATTTTATTGTGCTTAATAGTGGTTTGAGTTTCTTAGCGAATCGTTAGCCAGGAGGGGTTAGAAGATCAAATTAGCTAGATTTATTATCAACATCGAGTTGGGCGCCTCACAAAGTAGAGAAGTTGGAAGATCCGACACGTAGATTCGATTCTCAGGATGCCGAAGAGGACAATAAAGAAGGAAAGCGTAATGACCGCCTGAAGATGTTCACCGAGAGTACGCAGGAAAGAATAGGAGAACACGAGTATCAAAACTGACCTTGTAAAGTTGAGGTCAAACCGTAGGAGAAGAGTGCTAAGGTAATTAAAGGCCTGGAACAGCCATTTTATAGTAAATAGAGACGCGTTAAGTGAGAATCCGGCAGTTAGTTCCTGCTCTTTGCTTTTGGCGCCCACAGTGATAATGGCACCAGCATATTCAATATTAGACGCTTTTGATGCATTCAAGTGTGTGTTCAGCACCCCAAATTTGAACAATCCTGACTGACTGGCTTCATCTGAAGCTGATTCGTTGCTTATAATCAGAAATGTTAACCTATGGTTTAAATTTGTATGAAATCGGGTTTTGGTAATTTTTTTGGACTTTCAAAAATGAGCGATCCACCCATTGTCATCAACAGTGCTGTGGAGATGCTGGACTCCACCAGCGCATCACTACCTGATGTGACATGGACCGCGTCCGAGCGAATATATGTAATCCACAAGTGCTTGAGGATTGAAGATGGTAGCAAAGCCACAGTGAACATGTGGCTGATACTCCTAAATATTTGTTCACCGCATTTAGGATAAGGTCGAATAAAGACATTTGCATTTATCATTCATGTGAGAGCTTACTCTGATTGGGTCTGCCCAGCTTGCAACTGGTATGAGCAGATCTACTCTTGTCTGAAATTCATTCCTGATGGTTGTACCTGCGACAGAGGAGGCTATCACTGCATGAACGCATCGACTATTGCAGTAGCAAGTTCAACCCAGCGCACGACATTTGAACAAGGTTTTAATGACATTAGAACAAATGGAAAAAAATGCTGTGATTCACGTGTACATCTGTTGGAAGGAATGGTACCGGCGAAGTAAAATAATGTGTGATATCTAAATCTAAGGCCGAACCGGTTGAAAAGTAAGGATACCTATCATTGTGTGTGGCTGGGTAGTTTGACATAAAAACAAGGTAAGTCACCGGCAGGCGTATATACAGAATCTGACCTATTAAAATGTTTCCAGCAGTTGACGGCATAAAGTTGACTATTTGATGATCATTAAAATTTTCCAAGTCACTATGGCTGACGTGAAATAAAGGGGAAAAGAAAAAAATAGGTAAGATAGATGAGGATTTGATGGACCGGAGTGCATATTGTGAAGAAATCGTTTTTTTCCATGTTTCCCATTTAGAAAAATTGTTAGATTCAGTTTGCTCACTAAAGCCACCGTCATGTGCAGTATGAAGCACAGTTTGCTAATTTTCCCAATGAGCTATTTTTAATCACCACAGCAGCATACATAAATAATGACAGACAATTTAAACAGATTATTTTTATTATTTTTGGACTTCTTTAGAATGTGTCTATGGCCTTAGAAAATCCTAATTTGCTAAATGAACTGTTGAAGCGTATAAAATGCGCAACGCATCTCTAATTACATGATGGGCTTCAGTTTGTTTAGTTATATAATGATGGTGATTATTTTGAACGATGAGGATAAAGCATTTAGGCTCATTTGCAATGTCAGTAAAATTAACTTTGTGGAATAAATAGTTTTTTTGAACCAGTTTTCTTGCTTGGTGGGAGACTGCCTCCACTAATTTCACAACACCATACCTATGCTTTGGTCGGGACCACGGTTTGTTTGCAATAGGAGACCGAGATGAAAAGAGCTTAAGTGGAAGAGAGGGCAGTGTTGACAAAAGATGGGTAGAAGACCGAGACCTTGAGCTCTAGTTTTTTATCAAATTCAAGTGAAAATAGTCAAAAACAGGGAGGATCACCTCATGGTGGATCAATGAAAAGTTTCAGCAATGTATTTGACTTAGAGTGAAACTTATGCCATAGAAATCAACGATGCTAACTAGTCAGTGCAAAGACTGAACTAAACAGAATGTTTACACCAAAACAAAGATATTTATGTGCCCGTTTATGCAGCATCGATGCTAAAGTAAACTATTAAGTTGTTTGCTCTAGCACGTTAACTGCAAACAGAATGCATTTATTACTTAAACGAATTACGGATGCACGACTTCCATTTCTCCTTTATGAAAGCAAGCCAACGTCAATGCAATGAATAGCACAGTCCTCTCTAATCATGTCCGCAAAATTTTGGTTTCTTGGCATATTATATCACATATTCCTGATTGTAAATAGCATTCGTTACTAACTGTTATTCAAAATATCTTATCGAATGCGCCAATCTTGGCCATTTACAGAATAAACATAAAATTAGTCATAGGTGAAACACCTTGCCAAACAATGATAAGCCAGCTTTTGTTGAGGTTCGCTAAAGCTTTAGTCCTTGTGTTTCATAGTTTAGTAACGAATCTTCTTCGGTAACCTTTGCTACATGATCACGAATACTCCCCCCCCCTTTTTTCAAAGTAACTGATGTGAGGTGAGGTGGCTAACCTTGCGTTTACTATTAGCTGATCTGAGGTATGATATTTGAACTCACTTCCGCTGGTAGTGAAAATGATGAAAACTAGACCCAACAATCCAAAAGTAAAGTCACTCGTGAGGTACGACATTCGAAGCGATCACGGGAGGGCTTGGACATTGTAATTAAGATAACAAAATATTTATACCAAGCCTTGATAAAAAAAAGGTAGCGTGACATTGTCTGTAACAACGCAAACTGCCACAGATGCTTCGCCACAACAATAAAAAATGCGAAGACACCTAAGACAAGGTCATAGAGAAGAAGGACACAAAACTGAAAAGATACTGGACCGCATGCTCAAGTGACCTCTCAAAGACTGGCTTAAAAGATACAAGACTCAAGGGTGGCGAAAGAGATAAATTAGGGATTGTCACTCCTCCGTTGCAATCGTAGGAAGTGAAAAGCCAACAGAGAAGAGGAAAGAACCAAACAATGCAGTAGAGAGAATCGAAGATCTGAACATGGTGGAGGAAAAGGATAGAGTGGAAGGCATGGAAAACGAATACGAAGAAAAGAATATCCACTAGGATTAACTACACAACAAAGCCCCACCAACCATAACTGACACTAAAAAGTGCTGAGGACCGATGAAGTGTCGCAAAGGAGTGCATCTGAAGAATGAACTGTTACTGCACGGCGAGACCATGGCGAGGAAGGACTAGGGAGCCGAAGATGTTAATTTAACTGTTATAGTGCTATATGCGTGTGTTTAACTGTTGCACAAGCTTTTTTATTTCTATTGTACAACCAATAAGTCCTTGAGATTTGTCCAATAGGGGGGGGGGTGACGATTGATAAAAAATACCAAGCTTTTAGGAAAGGCACTGTAACCTGTCAATCCAGCAGCGCCAGCACTGTAGCACTGTAAAGATGGCAGTATTTTCTGGCTGGATCCTTGTCGGTCTAGACTGATCCCACGAATGGCTTGCATGCGCCATGTCGATCGAATTAACAAGGACGCATAGCTAATCAAACACCATTAATTATGAAGTATTTATCACCCAGTGTCCCCAAACGATTGTCCATATGCATCCATTAAATATAAGACTGTGGAATCAAAGCTTCTGTTTTGTTGTGTTGAGTTACATTTCTCATCCTTTCACCCAGCCCCCGAAAAAATTCGGCACGATTACATCACTTTGTGCACTTGATTGATGAAAATTTTCTGCATTTTTATTTTAAGCCCTGGGTAAATCTAACTCTCACTAACTGTACTGCTATTTCTTGTACAATCGAATTATTTGCCTGAGACCTAACGTTTGGTGTCATTGAGAAAGACTTCTAAAACAAGAGTTTAGCAAAGGATACAAGGAGTAAGTACAATGGCAAAAATTGCTCTATTAGCTACACGAGGCGGGCTAGCATGATCATAACCGTCGATTAATAGATATCATTTGTAAGCAGCAATTATTACAAATGGACTGGAATGAAAACGGTATTATATACTAAATAAACACTATTTACCTACGAATTGCATCTCAAAAGATTTCTTTTCAGTTTCAGATATTAGAAGCTGGAGACATTGACTCTTGCTATCCCAACTTTGCCAAAGACCTAAAAATACTCAAAAAAAGTTGCATTTTAGGAAACGAAAATTAACAAGTCCTGAATTGACTCCAAATCAGCACAAACTAGTACATTTTAAATACTGCTGAGATTACGTTAAGTAATTTGGCTATTCCGCAATTGAAAAATTGAAATCATTATCTTATTTCTTACTTGTCTTTCGGAACCAAAAGTCATCCTTTGGCCTTAAAAATCCACTGCTTACCTGAAATGCGGCGAAATTCATTACCTGTGACAGAACTGTCCTATTTGCTTTGAAGTATAACATTTTGCAGAATAAGTCTAAAAAGGGTTTATTTTAAGGAGGGAACAGTTGCCAATAACAGCAGAGACTTGCGACTTTATGGGCACAAATTTTACACATTGTTCCAAAATTTGATTGAACAGATAGCTAGAATAGCGAAAAATCTTGGGCTTGATTGAGAAACATTAAGAATTATGGACATTGAATCCAATCAGATAATGCACTCAAAAAAGCTTTTTCCATTGAAATAATTCAACTTAACTTATTTTTAGTATTTGTAGCTGAAGATATTTAAAAAACCCAGTTAAATCAAGTTTGTTTTACTTTAGCAAAGTTATTGCAAAAATTTTCGGTCGACAGTGGCGCTTTTTTAAAGTGATGCTTTTGCTTAAAGTGTGAATACACTTCTATTCCCATTTTATGTTGATAAACATGAATAACATTCCACCAGCTCCACCGCCATTTCTTCTGATTAATATAGAAAAGGTAATGAGCAACTTAACTTATTATCGAAGGTTAAGCTTGAAGAAACATTTTGCTATAAGCATTGTCAATACTGTATATCAATGTATTGCTCTTCGAAAGAGTGCTGTATTGCCAAGTGTCCTTTTCGATGTGGAAGTCAGTTGCATAAATGCAAACTTGAGGACCATATAAGTAATGTCTGTCCACTCGCAGAAGTTCCTTGTCTCTGTGCTTCTTTTGGTTGTCCTCGACGAATGAGGCGTCATTTGCTAGGTCAGCACCTGCTTAAATGTCCTGCAAGCATCGTGCGTTGCACAGTAGAATGGAACCGAATGCCTCGGTAAATTTGATACACTCTGCTTTTCAATGATATTTTTAGCTTACTTGGTGAAAAGCGTCCTTTTATTTTGCCACCCTCATGTAACTGCTGTAATAGCAACGTTATGCAGGCGAATCGCCAATCCCATCCGCAATTTCCAGCAAATCACTCTTGTTTGCTCAGTTTTCACACAGAAAAGTTTGACCTTGCTCTAACTGCTAGAGATCAGGCGATTCTGGAAGCAGGTTCTAAAGTTTCCGATAGGACTAAAGATGCTCTGCGATGTGAGCTAACGAAGCTCTATCCCGCCTTACCAATGACTTCGTCCCTCTACGATGGGTTAGTTAGCCTTTCTTTGCTAGGGGTACCTTTTATAGTATCTTTGAAATTTCTACGGACGGAACCAAATTTCCTACGATCTCATCTCCCTATGCTATAATCCCGGCAACACCATCCGGACTACCTGTTTGCGATATCTCTGATCGAGAGATATTTTTCGCTGTTGCTGCCGAATTCGAGAAAAATAGTTATCTTTGTATTCATGGTATGTATTTACGTTTTTTATCGCTTGAGCTTGAAAAGAATATATAATTAAATCTTTGAAACATGTAAATATCTTAAATTTTGTTCTTTAATCTTCTATTTTGAAGTCAATTAATCTAAAATATGGAAGTGGCAATACTTGCTAAGTTGATTTTATGCAATCCTTCAAGTGCTGTTCTGTAATCAGCGGGGTTTGAAGTCTTTGTGTTCCTCAACTTTTATGCGATGGATTTTTCAAATTTGTTAACATGTAATCCTATTACGAATTCTGTTTCCGAGAATTTTAAGTTAGTTTCAAAGGAAAGAGATCCGATATATCAAACGGAGAATAAGCACTGCTGTGATTCGTTTTTTATACAGAGCAAGGTCAGAATAAATATTTTACCCAATCAGATGGTGGAATCTACTCTCCAGTTTGCAGTTCGATGGGTTTATTATGCGTAAACATCAGCAATCAGGTCCTAATATTGCAAAATAGACACGTTTGTGGCTGATGAATTTTTTTGGCTCGCTCCATGTTTGACATCGCATCTTTAATCCAGAACAACTAGTACTTATTATATTGGTTACTTTTTGCGCCCCTAACTATTTTTTCCGTTTCTACTTAATCCCTGTGATAGATATCAATGCTTCGCAACATGGAACTAAAGCCGTTTCTTTTCGGGCGCTATATTTGAGTGTACGTCAGAAATCACGTCACCTACATTTGGCGTAATTCTATTCACTGCTTTGAATGATCCTTTTCAAGAACTGTGAAGTGTTACGTTCTTGGCCCTTTCTAATGCATCAGAATCTGAGCTTTGATTGAAAACGCTATCTTACAGGAAAAATTGCTCGCGATTGCCTTTAATTATTTTTCTTTATCGTTGATGGTTGATTTCCCATTTCAGCCTGACATTGCTGTTAAGATTGAAAAAATCAGTACAAAATCATTCTACCTTCAAGCTAGAATGAGAACGGGAATGTATTATTGCATCCCACTTTAATAACGTGCTCCATCAATCTAACTGATGTGTATTTCCGCAGTCTGATCCCGTGGCTTTTAATTTTATTTCGTGACATCTAATGTGACTTTTTTGATGAAGGGAAAAGTTGACAGTTCCCCTCTAATCTAACTATGTCAAACGAGGGTAGCGATGATTTTTCACATACCTCAACCAGGCCTAGCGCCGTTGACATTGACATTTTTTACTTTTAGCAGTTTCATCAATGACGACACTAAGAGCAGTTCTTGCTTCACAAGTTCTTCATGGGTAATTTCTTGCTCTAGCAACAAGTGCATTAACATATCTTAACTGAGGTTTTTTACTCGTATTTTCCTCTGACTACGTTCACCCATAGTGAAAAGGGACCAATTTAAGCTTCCGCTTAGCATATCGAACCAACCCGTTACATTATTACGACAATTCACTGACTCCAGTGGATGTGATGAGCTAGAAATCTTCAGGTCAAATCCTGTCTCAGTAGAATTTGCGTTCATTTTCTGTTTGAATAGGAAACAATGTGCCAATAAGTGACCGGAAAAATGTTTAACAAATACAATGTTTTTAAAATTAGTTTGCTTTTCTAACGTGTGCAAATATTGGGCCTCACAAATTCGTGAGGTCACCGAAGGACCTTTTAAAGTGCGTGGTATGAATGAAATCCAGCCGCTGAAATTTGCCGCTTTAAATGGCCATAACTTTTCTCAAGGTTATATTGTCAGCTAGAAAATTGACGTGATTCATAATAGCTTGACTCTAAAACGACAGTATACGTTTGTTCCTATGCAAAATTTCAATTAAGTTTCTAGAGTCTTCCCTTTCGCATAATTTACCCGCTTTTTTAATGCATTAACTTCTTATTCTGTGAAATTTGACTTGCTTGATTTATGAGTTTAAAGATCCTTTTTGCAGCTTTGACAGAGGAGACTCGCTTTCTCTTTTTTATATAATGCGAAATCATTTCGTGATTCCTACTTTATTTACGCAAATTTTCCAAAAAGTGGGTCTTCACCTCTAAAATCACCAATCAGTTGGGGTTTCACTAGGTTTAGGGAACTGCCATTAAGAATTTCTTAAAATGCGAAGTAACCTTCTTGCAGAACCAATCATTCCCTGCCGTAATCATGAAGTAAAATCCTATATCTAAACTGAGAATTGAATTAGATGCCCGAATATATGCAGCAAGTTATTTATTGATTTTGCAGAGGAAACGACTGGCGGCCATAGCAGCACAAAAACTGAAAACGAGAGAGGAAAGAGCCATTCAGCCGAGGTAACGCCTGTACAATCGCCTGACGGAGATGGTGCTACTCCCTCTCTCAATTCTTCGCCTGCCATAGCCTCATCCTCCAACCCCTCTACACTACGACTTTCCTCCTCATGTCCTCTCTCTGAAACTATGTCTTGGGCAATTAGCGATCGTAGCCTTCAGGTATGATCTTCGCTCCCCAAGCGTAGTTATTCCATCTGTATATAGAAATTCAGTTAACCGGAACAGGTGGTCGGATTTTATCCAAGAAATAAGACTAACTCATACAATTTTTTAGTGAATAAACGCACTATCGACTTTTCAGTTTTATTTTCTGTTCTTTAAAATTATCGCTAGACGTAAGTTGAGATCTTTAGCTTGGTTTTATGAGTTCGATTTGCTATTTCAAATGCCTCTTTGATTCAATCTATGCAACTTGCTTGGAAAAAATTGCAATCATCATTTGGGAAACTATTTATCAATTTAAATATGAATACTCGAAAGATATTGGTGCTACAAGCCTATTTTAACTGAGACCAAATATTTTAGCATTTCAGACTTTGCCAGTTAGGCATTTGCATATTCCGTATCATGGATATCGAATCTGAATATTGAAAAAAAACTCGATCTATTGCTAGTAGTTTCTTTACTGAATTATCTGAGTTTAGCAGGTTAATAAATAAGGCGATTCTGATGGCTTGCAAGTGAAGTCCCTCAACTTGGGTTTCCCGTTTATAAATGCCTCATTTCTCACAGCAGCCCACACAGTCACGCTCAAATTGCTCTTTATGAAGAAATGTTGAAATGTCTTAGTAGAATGACTATGCTGTGTACCCTTTTCCCGTCTTTGTCATAAGAGGCGTCTCCTCAGGTCGTGTTTTTCAATTTTGTCAATAAATACGTTATCGTGGTTTTAGTTAAAGAACCACCTAACTCTTGCCTAAAATCGTGGCTATTCTGATCAATAATTCATTATTCTACACCACAGACACACCTTGAATTAATTTAACTCATCTGAATATGTGCTCTAGTTGAGTAGCTGAATTACAACTATCGTTAATGAACTATGTATTGCACTAATTGGCTAGGATATATTAAAAGCATTTTAACTTTAATGTATAAGCCTTTTGATCACAGTAGAGTTCGGATTCATGCCTGCGAAAATGCGTGATTAACATATGAAAGCTCCACGATTTCTAACTTTTTACAGACCGTTAACCTTTCTGCATATGCAGATGGCAACTCACTGGCGTTGTATTCTTCTCCTTCGCTGGCATTTGGCTCGGTGGCTTTCTGCCATCATTGGTTTGGAAGAATGGGGCTCACTTTTTCATAGTATTACACACGTTATTTACGTGTTTAAAGACGCACTTTCTCTTTCTCTAAATAGGTGGACTGTCAAATGGAGTTTTTTCCAAGATATGTGCAAAAACCAGCGGCAATGTATACCTTCTTGTGTGATCAAGACGTTCCACGAGCAGCCTATGCGCAACACACGCTGCTACATTCGGAAGCGGTGGTTCAAGCGGACTACTGGTTGGAACAACGCTGCCCTCTAGCCTACCTCGGCTGTCCCTTCTCGGTTGTGCGCCTCTGTCCCAAGGTCAATTCACCACCGGCCCATCTGGCATACATGCCCACTCTCAACGCTTTCACCGTCTGCTATGCCTCCACTACTCCCACCACCACTTCTCTTACAACCTCCACTTCTACTGACAATCTTTCAACAAATAGGTCTCACAAAACTGTATCAGCTTCTATCCTTGCAGTCACTGCCAACAAGAATGGATTTATTGCGTCTTCCTGGTTGGATTTACTTCCCTTACAGGTTATCAAACGGATTATCGGCATGCTCGACGAGGTATGCTAATCTATTACTTTACCAAATGTATAACGTATTGATGAAAAGTTGTTAGGGAAGCATACTTTATAGAAGTTATAATTCAATGGCATTTCAGTTTCATAAACCATTGGATATATAGACTATGTTAAATCGTTCCTCGATCACGTAAGACAGCCGCCTAAAATACAAACGGCTTATAGTTTGCACCCGTATCTTCTCGGATATCCTCAATTCAGCAAACATCGCTTGATATCACTTTCTCATTGTATTGAGAGGAATCTTTTTTAATACCCTTCTTCTGCATATCTGTTAGCACTCGCACATTTTCAGGTTCATATCGGCGAACCTGTCACTTTCATTATATAAATTAATTACTTAACTCCCTAAAACAACCTTGCCACAAGTCGTGACAGAATCCAAATTCATTTAATCGTCAAATAAACTCCGGAGCGCTTGTCATAAATAAACTGCATAAAAACATTTCTGGCACTAGGGTCATAAGTTAATTAATTACAACTGTCAAGATCTGCGCGCTATTTTCGCAACAAGGACAACATTAGGAGATATACATTGTGGGACTATACGCTTCCGCATCTACTCCACCTAAATTAACCTTTGCTGGATTAAAGTATATTTGCATTTTTAGGCTTGCTCGCCTTTTGTGTGTTCCGGTCGCTTTTGGCCTAATGTCTCACTTATAATTTCATTTTGGCGCCTGGGTCCACTTTATTTTGGTAAACGAATGAGTGACGCTCTTTTAAGCGTCCAGTTTTTGAAACCGTCTTCCAATTCGCACAGCAGTGACCTTTTGGGGCTGGCTGATGTTAATTAATTCTTGAGAGCAGGGTAATATTTGATTTTTCCATCTAGTGATATCATTGTCCATCAGTAATGAAATCCCTAGTTTCGTCATTCATCCATCAAATTCAGCGCATTATCTGAACACGCACGGGCTTTCCGATACTTCTTACATTTCGTGTCTAATTGCTTTCGACGTGGGTTCATTTTTCTATTTTACGTTTCTGTAGCAAAGTTTTTTTTTTAAACCAGCCAAATTCTTTAACAGCATACCTACGGAGGAATGTTTCTTGCTTAAGAAAGAAGTAGACTCGAAGCAAATAACGAATTTCCAAAATTCAGTGGTAATTGACAAGGCAGGAAATCTCGTATGTTGCGTCTTCAGATGCATCTGAAGATGCACATTTGTGCAAAATACCAGTAACACATTTCCTTGTTTTCAAGGAGATGAAGGTAATTAAAAGTGCGATTCGGTGGTTGCGCAGCTGTGACTATTTTTAATGTTTCGTCGATACTCTGATTCATCAGACAATTTATAAAGCAAGTGTCCGAACTATTCAAAAGCGGCATCATTTTCAGTGTAATACTGTTTCCTGCAGCTTCATTTCATGCTTTCATAAGCAAGTTCTCAATTTAGTTGATGGGCATTTGCTCAAAAATTTAGGCGATTGTCATTCTTCTCATAACCTTAGTCTAATAACTATTGACAGCAGATATTTGTGGAAATCGCTTTAAATATATATATATATATAAGGCGTTGCTCATATTGAAGAAGAGTATATTCTTATTTATATCTTGAGGCCAAATGAAATATCCTCGCTCCTCTTTGTTTGAGTACCTCATATTTAGTCAAATTTTGCTGATCAGTTTTATGTACCACGGTTGGTTGTTCAAATCAACGACTGGCTATCCTGACGCATTTGGCTTTGTGTTTCAATTAATTTACACGTTTACCCGCTTCCTTCTCCTATCTTCATATCCTAGAGAAGTACCCTTTTCCTATCTTCGCATCAAGATTTAAAGATTTTCGATTCAATCAAAGCCATTTCCGGCGAAATACCTCTTTATCATTTTCTAAATCTGATTTTATCTATAGATGGAACCCAATATATTTAATAAACCATTCTCCTTCTTTGATAAAAGGTGTGAATGATGCTCCGAAAAAAAATTTTCTTTCATTAAATACAAAATACAAGCAAGTTCGTTGGTATAGACAGAGTCGGTTCCTTATCTTTTAGGATAAGTCTGGTATATCTTAACCTGGGAGGTTTTACTTTTTCTTTTAACCTCACCCATTAGGCAAGTCCCAATAACCTATTGATCGAACAATAGAAATAAAGAGAGCTTGTGCAACAGTTAAACACACGCACATAGCACTATAACAGTCAAATTAACATCTTCGGCTCCCTAGTCTTTCCTCGCCATGGTCTCGCCGTGCAGTAACAGTTCATTCTTCAGATGCACTCCTTTGCGACACTTCATCGGTCCTCAGCACTTTTTAGTGTCAGTTATGGTTGGTGGGGCTTTGTTGTGTAGTTAATCCTAGTGGATATTCTTTTCTTCGTATTCGTTTTCCATGCCTTCCACTCTATCCTTTTCCTCCACCATGTTCAGATCTTCGACTCTCTCTACTGCATTGTTTGGTTCTTTCCTCTCCTCTGTTGGCTTTTCACTTCCTACGATTGCAAGGAGGAGTGACAATCCCTAATTTATCTCTTTCGCCACCCTTGAGTCTTGTATCTTTTAAGCCAGTCTTTGAGAGGTCACTTGAGCATGCGGTCCAGTATCTTTTCAGTTTTGTGTCCTTCTTCTCCATGACCTTGTCTTAGGTGTCTTCGCATTTTTTATTGTTGTGGCGAAGCATCTGTGGCAGTTTGCGTTGGTACGGACAATATCACTTTGCCTTTCTCTCATCAATCTAAATGTATAATCATCATCTCGACCTTTAAGGCTTTCCTTTGGATCAAGTAGCCATGATTCGGGGTGCTTTTGCCTTATTTCTTTCGCATCTTTGAGTAAATAAAGCATGTAATTCCTTGTATGTGAAGCTTTTGTAGTTTCATCGTTTTCAAAGTCACTCTCAAGTATGGAGAGTATCAGACTCTCTTTGTCCGCATTCAAATATTCCGTAAAGTCATTCTCTTTGCTTGCATAAGAGTTGCTAAGCTACGCATCGGCAGCTCCTTTCGAAGTTACTCTACATTTTTAGCTCTTCGCGAATACAATCCAGGAGTCACACGTCGAGCCGTATTCTGAATTGTTTGTGGTCGATTGTTATCTTTAACTCTCAAGACAATTGTCAATAATCTGTAAATGACTGTGGGATCGACAAATATACTTGTCAGCGTTGCTCCGTCTGACTCACCGGTGTCTTGGATTATGGAGTCAAGAGGTACGACGGAATGACATTTCTGCTGCTCCGAGGGGCGTTTGATCCTCACTGGCACCAACTTGAAGCCAGAGGATTTTGTCGGCTACAATTCGCATTCCTTATTTATGCAGCGCAATCGCCAGATGCTCTACTAATCTGAGAGTTGAAACCCTACTTGGCGCAACAGGGCAGATCATCTGCATATTCCAGATGATTTAGCAGCCACCTTTTGCCCGAGTGATTAATCATCTGAACCGAATTGTCATTGAGTGAGGAGAAGTCTTAATCCAATATGAGTTGGAGGATTAGGTTGAAAAGAAGTGGTCCTTCTTTTGAGCCTTTTCTTACACCATGTTCCATCACAAAGTAGACCTTCGCTCCAAAAACAGCCCAGATCGATCAATTGGTTGATTATTTTAGCTTCAGGCAGCGAGTCAAAGGCCTTTTTCAGGTCAACAAACACTAGCACTATTTTCTGCTTCCGGTCCTCGGTTTTCTTCATACTGCTTCTTACTCCAAGTATAACCTATTCAGTGGACCTTCCTTCGCAGAATCCGAATTGGGTTCTTAAGCGTACTTCGGTAAGGTGTTGCTTCAGACGTTGGCATAGAATAGATGCATATAGTCTGCCTAATATATTTAGAAGGGAGATCGATCAGTGGTTTATAGGATCTTTCTGCAAACCTTTACGCTTGTAGACATTTATAACTTCAGCATCAATCCAGGCTCGAGGTATAGGAGTGGTGCCATTATAAAAGTCATTGAAAACTTCTAGAGGGTAGGCACTCAGATACTGAGCGTCCCATTTTAATAACTCAGATCTAATTCCATTTTCATCTGTGCTTTTGTGTGGTTTTAATCTACTTTTAGCTGCCCCCATCTCCTCCATTAAAATAGTGCATTCCCTGGGTAGGAGACCAGAGTTTTTACTTTCTTCGGTGGTTCTGGTCTTAAACAGTTCCTGGTAGTGCACGGCCAGATCTTTCGATCTTACCTGTATCCTTGCACTTTTTTGCTTTCCATGAGGAGTTTTCCCTCACTATATCCTTTAAGATCATGAAAGCTTTTCCAGGATCTCTCTCTGCGAGGTATACAGGAAAGCAGGTCATTCTTTTTCTTGATAAGTTTGTTGCCATTTTCGAATCAGGTTGCTCATCCTGTTTCTCTGTTGTTTATAATTCAAGAACGTTACTTGAGATGGGTTTGAGAGACAATTTGATCTCAACTGCTTTTGTAGCAAGAGTTCTCTTTTCTTTGCTCAACTTTTTGCCCCCTAGTTTTGACAGCCCTTTCTATAGAGCTCAGAAATTCTCATATTTCGTTGTCAAATGATCCTGAGGTAGTTCCTCCTCGAGGTGTTTCTGACATAGTTCCTTCGTTTTCCTTATTTGTTCAACGCCTTTAGGCAGTTGCCACATTTGCTTATTGCTGTTTATGCGCTCTACCGACTTTCTATTCTATCGTTTTCCCAAGCCTCTTCTAATGTGTGCTTTGGACTTTAGGATAACTGTTTGTGATCAGTGATCCGACTTTCCATCTGCCTTTCTAGAAGCTCGCATATCATTTATTAGGAATAGGTTTGACCTTTTCATCAGAACAAAATCAAGAATAGCAAGTTTCCCTGCAGGAGGGCACCAAGTCAATATTCCAGAAGTTGACTTCCGAAAGAAATTATTCATCGCATTTAATTTATACTCTTGGCATAGGCCTAGTAGCCTTCGTCCGTCCTCTGTAGTGTCATCTCGATCGGCGCATGGACCGAAAAGTTTGGCCCCAACGTTACGATCCTCAGAGCCAAGGTTTTGGCAGCTAGTGCAAGGGTTATTGGCAACTATTAGTGAAAGGGTCAAATTCAGTTTCTCTACCCCTTTTTTGACCAGAAAAGCGACCTCAACGTTTGGTTTAGAGCCTTTATAATGTTAAAAGTGAAAGAAAGCACAGTTACCTATGTATAAGGAGCATGACTTCACTCGAGTTTCCGTAAGGGCAACAATCTCCATGCCCATACCAGACACCTCCTTAACTACTTGGTGAAGTTTCCTTTCATTGGTACATGCACGCACATTCCACAATTCAAGTTTAAGAACATGAATCCAGGTGTTACGTCTTACCTTGATTATGAGGCTTCTGGTGCACTCAGGCTGTATTTCTGCTGGCATAATAGTATATTTGTACGTCCGGTGGATTTTTGGTCCCATCCGGCCGCCCCTCTCTTTAGCTCTCAATGGTGCCCCTGGGGTTACTGGTGGTGCTATGAGCAATTAGATTATATGTGCACGCTTATATAACCTGTTGTAGGTGAGCCTAATGAGTTTGGCACGGGTTTCACCATCACTCGCCGAAGTATGTCGCCGAACGCTGCCGTCGCGAGGAATCGTGAGTCCCCTATGGCAGCGACGCAAAAGCGCATTTGGACCCAGTGGATGGCGCATACGCGGATTCGTGTGGAGTCTACCGCGATGCGGAGAACCCGTATATCATTGGCGCATCACCGATTCGCCCGCACCCCTCGGCACACAGCTTACGCGTCATCTCCATAATGAATGCACCTTTTATGAAGCTCTTCGCGCCCAGCAGCCTTTTTGTTTGTACAATCCCACCGAAGAAAGGCCCCCGTTTCTCTCAAATGCCGAACGACAACCCGAATACATATAAATCTTATGTTTCCTTCTTATATTGCCTCACTTGTAAAATATTGAAATACACTAAGCTCTTTGTGCTCGAATTCATTTAGTTTTTGTTGACGAAATAATAACAACTTTTCAACGCTGCAGACTATGAGATAATGTGTACAAGTACTTTGGTAAACTGGATTCCGCAGCCGGTGCACTCAAATCTCTTATGACGCTTTATTTTGTATTAAATTCGTGATCTTTTAAAGTGGCGCTTTGCCATATTTATTGGTTGAGGTCATTGATCAAAATAAGTATTGCTTATTTGGCCTAATAAGGCAATTATCTGTGACTAATTTTTTTAATTTGAACGATCATTTGCCACGAAAAAAGAAAAGTTCTCCCTTTCTGATCTTAGTCTAAGCAAATAAATGTTTCACATTTTGTTTATATGTGCTTAACAAAAGGCGTAATACCTGAGTCGGACAATAAGAAATTCTCGTGCCTTGAACCGCCTGTTTCCTGTTTATACTCGTTTCATTGCTGCTTGGATATAATTGAATGAATTCTGCATGATTGATTTGCCGCAGATAGTAAGTGCAACGAACAGGGTCTACGATCAATTGCTCAAATGTTTTGGGAGTCTGCCAAACGGTATAGACGACGTTTTCGTTCGTTTCTGTTTAACTTCATTTGAAAGGAGGGGATCAGATTTTTACGAACTCATTGAATATGTTAGGGAGAAATTAAACGTTGGACATTGGAGTGAAGTTCCTGAATTTTGGCGCGAAGCCTACGCTCTTCTGCGTCTAGCTTCTGTTCTTACTTCTTTGAATTCCTCGCAAACCGATGGTAGCTGTGATGTAAAGTTTATCATGTGGCAGCTCGATGATGCTCTTATTATGGGTCATTCAGAGGAAATGAGTCAATCTATTACCCACTTAGCTACCCTGGTACATACTTTTTTGTACGAACATCTCCCACCGACAGGATTTCCAAATCACTATATTGATATAGATGTTATCCCACCGGAACTAACATCATTTACTTACCATAGTGAGGTTATTTCGGAGTTGAGACGCGTTCACCGACCCTCTCTTGAGCAATTCGCGGAGATCATCAGGGCCGGAATACCTGTCATCGTAACTGGCGCGATGATGCATTGGCCAGCTTGCAATGAATCCTCGGAACATTACTGGTCCCCTGCTTATTGGTCTAAAGTTGCTGGATATCGCACCGTTCCTATCGAAGTAGGTTCTGCCTACACCGATGAATCCTGGGGTCAGCGCCTAGTCACTGTGAATCAGTTTTTCAAAACATTCATCCTTGATCAGAGAAAAAATCAGCCACTGGGTTACCTCGCTCAGCATCAAATTCTTCTTCAAATACCTGAGCTAGCTGATGATGTTGATATTCCCGACTACTGCTTTACTGGCACACTTGAAACTGGTCCATCTGAAACCACTGTCGATAGTAACATATGGGTTGGCCCTCCCAACACCGTTTCTCCTCTCCACCATGACAGTGATCGATCGAATTTGCTTTGCCAATTAATAGGGAAAAAATATGTCAAGTTATACACTGCTGATCAGACGGAATTCATCTATCCTTACACTGAGAACACCATGCTTCGCAACACGTCTCAGATCGACGTCGCTAATCCACAGCCGGACTTCGAGAAATTCCCCAAGTTTAAGGAGGCTCATGGTTACCATGGTGTGTTGGAAGCCGGGGAGATGCTTTTCATTCCCCCTCGAGCATGGCACTACATTCGGGCTCTAACTACCAGTATTTCCATGAATTTTTGGTGGTGTGTTGATGACTCTTTCATTCCTCCGTGGCCCAAATCATATACAACTTAACAGCTATGCCTTTTTATTAATACAGATTATTTTGTTAGACTGTCTGTTTTGAGTGGGTAGGTGGCGATTTTCATTGTTCTTGGTTGATAAGAAACATATTCTTTTTTTTTCAGGTTCCATCACTTAATGTCTGTTTCAAAATCGAAAGACGAGAACTCCGTGGATATCGAACAGCAGTTCATTCTTCGAATGCCGGAGGATGCTGCTCGATACTTGACCGAAGATATCGACTTGGGGGTATCCTTCAGGGTAAACATGAACTTTTTTAGTGTCAAAGTAGCCATTTCTTGAAACGACATTGAATTATCGAATTCCATTCGTAGGACAACTTCACGATGGAGATGAAAGAAAATAATCGTCGCTGCATTGTTCGGTACAATGGACAGGTGTACCAGGGTCGTGTAATGGACTTACCGTGCATCATCGAATCCCAAAAGACAACCGATGGCAAAAACTTTTACAAGACGGCAAGCATCTCACAGATGATCATCTGCACCCAGGGTGATGATGGTACTGCCCCCATACGAGGTTCTGCTGCATACGTTCCTTTCAAGGATTCTCAAAGCCATCCCCAACCCACTGTCAATGAGTGAGTTTCACTTCCGTCCCAAAGCGCTTTCAGCACATTGATTGCCAATTTATCTTCATTCTTCCTTTTTTCCTTCGTTCGTTCGGTCTTCAAATTATTCTGACAACCATTACAATTTGTACGGAGAATAAACTGCTTTGACTGATTTAAGACTCGTCCACTTCCATTGTTCAGCTTTAGTTCCATTCTCACTGTTCGTTTTCGGTTGTGTTACAGTTTCTCCGTCTTAGATTTCTTGAAACAGTCTCAATATATATTGTGGCCACCTAATATTTTCTTTTAAACTAAGATTAGTAGTGCACAGCAAGTTGAATCTCAATTATAGTTAATTGCTTTTTCTCACTTTTTACGCTTGTTGAATTCGCAGCAAAGACCCACGTCTTTACCAATACCTCCATGGCATAACTCCACCTTTGAAGAATGCGCTCCGTCGTCGATTCCGCAAGACGCGAAAGAAGCAATCAGTGGACATTACCCAAATTGAAAAGGAAGTCAAAAATATGCTCAAGAATGATCTTAGAGCGGATGAAGTTACGTAAGTCTTCGTGTTTTACCCCTTAAATATTTTTTAATTTACGGAAGCGGTTGCAAAACATCGTTTATCTTTATTTCTGACTGATGAAACGCTTAGTTTTGTTTGTGGATCTTGGTCTATTCAAACTATTTTCCTTGTACTCTTTCGAACTTTGGGTTAGCAGTAAAATAGCATTGTGGATAGTAAATTAGGGCTCCGTTAATTAAATATGTTGCTTAGCTTCTGTTATCCTAAAGCCCTTTTTTTACTGAATGGGTGGGAGATTTCCTGGACAGATGCCACGGAGGCCGCAAAGCAATCCTCAGCTATCGCCGGTGCCCCGACTGGCACCGGTGACGATGCTGGTCTTGAGGGCGCTGAAGATGTTGAAATGAAAACTTCAGATTCCTCTCCCAATCTAGACTCCTGTCTAGCCAACGACAGTAAGTCGCTTGTTTCCCCTTGATTTTACGTTCGTTGTATCAAGCTCGATGTGCAGTACGCTTGGTCAATCAAAACTTTAGAAGTGTACTTGCACTCAATCACTGATTCTCTGCTCTTTTCTGACCATTTTTCTGCGTGCTTACACTCTGTGTTCTCATTATTCTGTTTCTATTTCGCAGAGGCTCACGTTACAGAGGTGAACGAGCTCTTCGGGGCTGTCAGTAGTAGCTCTAGCGAGGACACTGAAAATGAAGATGATGCAAATGATTTCGAAGCCAACCCTGATAAAGGGTATGATGTTGCCGATGAAGCCGTTAGTCACAACGCAGTGCTCCCGATACTCTCGGACACCTCTCCCATTCCTGACGCTAGTGGCATGGATAATGACGGCGTAGTCGGTGTAGGTGAACCTCCTTCCTTTAGAAATGACATTGACATCTTTCGACACATCTAATTTTATCTAAATCATAGCGTTTTATTTTCTCAGTGGTCAATGCATGGTGACTATCACTAAGATATGGCAGAACGTGCTCTTTTATCCATTCATTTAAGGTAATCTAACTGTAGAATAAGTTCTTAGGTTCATAGGGTTGTGAAACGAAAAATTTGACACTTTAAAGCTTTATCCTTTATTTTGTTTCTTTTTTTGTTTTGAGGTCTCTTTTTAATTAAATTGGAGACGTCATTCCATTTCAATAGTTATTTCGTCATTTTTTTTTATCCCCTCCCATTGGGCAAGTCTCAAGGACTTATTGAGAAGTACAAGAGAAATGCAAAGAGCTTGTGCAACAGTTAAACACGCACATAGCACTGTAACAGTTAAATTAACATCGGCTCCCTGGTCCTTCCTGACCATGGTTTCGTGGTGCAGAGACAAATAATTCTTCTTTGCTACACTTCATCCGTCCTCGGCCCTTTAATATCGTTTATGGTCGGTGGGCCTTTGTTGTCCTCGTCTGTTTGTCTTTATCCAGGTATTCTTTTCAAATAGGCGACCATTTGTGCTTTACATAATAGTAATTCATGATTCCTTTCCTACTGGGTAAGCGCTGTTCGCAGCCATGGTAGGGCAGCTGTGCAGTTCCTTAAGGGCAACAATCACCATACCCCTACCAGAAGTCTTTTCCACTATCTACCGGAGTTTTCATTCATTGCTACATGCACGCAAGTTTTAAAATCGAAGTCTAAGACCGTGAATCCAGGTGGATTCAGATTGTACTTCTGCTGGCATAATAATATATTCGTACGTTGCCCATGAGGTTACCAGTGGTCACCACGAGGAGGTAGAGAGTAGGATCTATCGCCCACCTGTTTTTCCCCCTGCTAGATAACTTTAACCTAACTTAACCTAAATTTGAAGTCCTTTGGTTGAATCTTGAGTCAGTTCTCTCAGGTGTGATTTCGAAACAATGATACCGAAGTCCACAGAATTTCTGGTTTAGGGTTTTTTTGAAAAGAACTTCGTTATTTTGTTTCTCAATTTAGGATCCACAGAACCGTAGAGGTGGAGGCGTTGCAGATGAGCAGATGAAGACAGCACTACTGCTCTCAGATTCCGATTCATCCGCAGGCGATGATGAATCAGATGACTACCATGGTCTCCATAACCCTCTCAGTCCGCAGGAAATCGCCGAGCGTTATCAACGGCATCTTCAACACCATGAGGCTAATGGTGAGTCTCCTCGGAAGCAACTATCTGTAGTCTGTCTTCTGGTATTAACAATTCATACTTAATCAGATTTTCATGAAATCGTTGATTTCTTTTTTTTAAAGGCAGTAATGTGCATGTTAGTTTCAATAACCGATGGTGATGTTCTTACTACGGTGACAGTTTTTTTGTTGAGTCCGATAGAAACGTGTTCTTTCGAACATTCGTATAATATTAAGGACTTGAACAATCTTGATGAAAATCACGATCGTCTAATTTTTTTGTAGATGATGCTACTGCGGAGGCGACCGCGGAGATAGAAGTATTGAACGAGGCGCCGCCTCGCTGTTACGATGATGCTGAACTAGATGATGTAGATGACGAAGATGACGATTTCGTCCCTGCGGGAGGTGAACTATTGGCAGATGATGAGAGCATAGCGCTCTACCAACATCATAGTCCCACTCCTGTCGATTTCCATGATGTTATAGCTACCCAAATTGACGAAGATGAGGAGGATGTGGAACGGTCCCGTCCTCATGGCCATATGTATTGATTCTTCACATTTTTGTGCCAATTAACTATGTATAATCTTTTCATTGCACTGAAATAAATTTTTTAGAGCCTTCGCACTGTTTATTGTTTTCGTCGTTTTCATTTGGATTAATTTTGAGCGTTGTGGACTTTATCTCGGTTCCAATGCTCTGGTTTTCGTTGATTGGTTATTCCAAAGCCATTATCATAATCGCCGCTGTTCTATCCTTTCATTCCATTGTCCGGCATCTCCAGGGTTTGATTTCTATAGATTCGACTGATCTGGACTCTTTCGTTCTGTTTGAGTCCAGCTGGTGTATATGCCATTTGACTTAAATAACCGGTTTTCCGTTGGCTCCTCGATAGAGATTTCAGTTGGCTGCTAATCACAAAGACATGAATTCCAGAACCTGAATATTGCTAATGCCATGGAAATTACTTTTATATTTCAAGTTTATATTTGTGGTGATTGCTAGTAAGAAACATTACAATGAGGTATTGGTATTTGACATTTTAACTTTTATAACTCTCAAAAAGCAAAAATGGACCTTTATTATCAGTTAATGGCGTGAACTGCCCATGTTCTTATGTTTAATCTTCGTTGTTTGAAAAAGGAAGATAATGTTACTAGAAATGTTTTGTGAGGCGTTTTTGATATGAATGGAAAACCTTGATCATTTTGCGGATCCGTAGTGGCAGTAGCTGCCTACGGTTACCAATTGATTAATATCAGTTATTATCAAATTCTTACTTTTTCAGCATTCGTCATGGATTGTCTAGTCCCTGAAGCCGTGTCGACACGACTGGAAGTGGAGTTCAGTAAACATTTTCGCGAGTCTCTTCTTCTTTTCTGTCCTTACCATGCATCTGAAAAGTATGTCAGAGTTATCCTAGCCCCGCCAAACCTTTCCCGTGAAGGTTATAACTAAAAGACTTCTTTCTAGTACGCGTATGGTGTTGTCTGAGTTGTTGTTAAACGCGGCCAACCGAGCCGTAGTTGAGGAAGAGAGACGAACGGCAACCAGCGTAGCGTACTTCCGACCTTGCGAACTAATCAGTCTCAGTCATCTCCACATTCATTCGGCACCTCCTTTCGACTTCGCCCATTGGGATTCCATTCGTTTCTAGTGAGTCCGACCTTATTTTAGTGTTT
The DNA here is from genome assembly GCA_019097775.1 of Moniezia expansa. Classification (NCBI taxonomy): domain Eukaryota; kingdom Metazoa; phylum Platyhelminthes; class Cestoda; order Cyclophyllidea; family Anoplocephalidae; genus Moniezia; species Moniezia expansa. The sequence continues at coordinate 58,179 of JADFDV010000273.1, read as the reverse complement.
CTGATTCCTTAGATCTGGTCTCAACTAAAGCCAACTGAAGGACTAGATGTACGTTTATTTCTACTAAAAAATAATAAGTATAAGTATTTTTGTCTAGTGATAAGCCTACGGAGGATTCGCTCATAAGTTTCTTCTCGCAGATCCATCTTTCTGATCGCATTCCAGATCTCATAATCATCGAACAGCTGGACCGTATGATCGGACCTGATGTAAGCCTTTAAACCCCAAAATTAAAAATTGTCTTTGTAGCAAGGTGTGTTCTACACTTACTACCTAAGATGTTTTTGAAATTACGGTCTAGAAATCAAGCTCGAAACATTAATAGGACCTCCGACGGTATTGAATTTCAGCTAGTTGTATTCTTTGCTTCCTTGATTTGCGAATTTCACTTCGGAGTGTGTCAGTATTAGCTAGCAGGTTTTTCCTTTGCGTAAACATAACCCAACGGAGTCTGTGAATTTTCTTGCATTTTATTTGTTTATCCCAAGACAAAGTGCTGTTGTGATGACGCGGATCTTGGTTATGGTGGGTCATCGCTGCTTCACAAATGCTTTCTCTAGCAGAAAAGCATGTTTTTTTAATTTGAACATAGGCTGTGTTCGTGCGACTAAGCCGGGAAACTTTACATACGAATCGGGAATTGTAAGCGCACATGAAGAACTATTTTAGATGTATTCTCTTTTTTGATACTTTTTGACCCAAACTCTCTTTATTTCGTTATCGTTTTGCGGTTTCCTTGTGCGACTTTTCAGTCGGGGTCAATCTGCATTATTTTTGGGCAAGATATTTTATTTGTAGCCAACCCTGAATTTTGAGTCTCGGTAGGTCCTCCCATTTGAAATCAAAGGAGTTCTCTTTCTAGCGAATATCCTCTTTTTCTTTAGATTTTTTCGTCAGCATCTGCTCGTTTTCTTCATTGTATTGAAGAACCTCAGACACTTCATATTCTGCAGCCTATATGCGATTGATTTTCTTGCATGTAGATAGACTTAAATTGTTACAACCTTTTGTATTCTCTGAGTTTAGCCTCATCTCTTTCACTCTAACTCGTGAAGAGAAACCATAGCTCAGGGTCAAAATTTCAATGAGTTGATAGATTGGAGAGGAAGTGGTCGGTTATTTCATCCCGTTTCATGATCCAGTCACCTTGATTTTTAGCGCGAAGACTTTCTAGCCAGACTTCACGCACTGACATGCCTCTTCACAGATAGTCTGGATCATCTTCATTGGCGTCGTAAAAAGCAGCAACAGGTTTCCTCCACGAGCACTCCTCTACGAAATGGATATGCCTGCCGTCTTTTGGTGAGCTGTACCCTCCCTTCGAATATATGGACTGGACAATCGGCCTTTTCCTCGAATTTCATCTCCCATGGTCTACATCAAGCTTGCCTCTTTACAGAAGAAGGTATGTCTTCGGTTATTCACTAGCCTTTGCGCTATGTTTGATCAAAGTCTACTGACATTATTTAGGGTAAAGTGCTCTTTAGCATTCTGGCAAGTTCTAATGCCACTTGGCTAGTTTATTGCGTAGGCGAGAACATCCATTAACATTGGATTTTCTCATGGCTGCTTTAATGACACTTTATTTTAGTAAATTCTTTATGAAAAATTATTCCTTCCTACATGTTTGCAATGTTTTCTTTACTTTCACATTATTTTCCTTCAGTAGACTATTCGCACTTTTCGCTTGCCGACATCACTGGGACGTTTGAGTTTAAAATCCTCCAAAAGGGGACGGAACTCTTTTTCTCATCATTTTTGTTCAATACCGACTTGCTGCGTCTCAAACAACCGTCAATTGTCTCCCACTGAAATTCCTTCTGATCCCTCCCTTTGCGCACTCTCAAATAAAACTTTTTTACTAAATTTTACTGCCGTCTTCACTACAGAACGAGCAACAGTCCTGGTATATATCTCATATTCTCTCTTGGTCATTAAATTTAGTCTGACCCAAAGACAAGGTATGCGTTAAATTTGTTTCTACACTAATATGCCTTCTATCTATAGGCCTATAATATATTCTTCTTTGAAATTAAGAAGAGTCGTGAAATGTAAAAGCCGAATTTAAATTAGGAATGATTGAACACAAACTAATAAGGGCTATTAGAAAGCAGTCAGTAATTGCGATGACATCGTCCGGTATCGAACTCCGCATCCGATCGGTAGGATGAAGCAGTCTACGATCGATATTTTTTGGGAATCATATCTATTCTTAACACGGTTTCTTTTCCATTGCTATTCGTGACGATGGCTTTTAAGTCTTGAATCATTCATAACTTGTATCGCTGGTTATCCCGATCACTGTCACCGTTATTAAGTAGCTCTATATTTAAAGAGACTGCATTAATCATAACCATGATGTGACCTAGTTCTGAGCGCTCACCCTCGTTTGCGTTTTTGTGTTCCCATGTGACCACCTCCCAATGGCATTCCCCAGCCAGATGTACCCACAAAATCGATCTTTATATCAGCCTTTCCGAACTCTAGACAGAAAAGCACCGCATTGACCCAGGAAAATGTTTTTAAATGGATGAATCAGATTAATTCTGGGAAGTCTACAAATTTTTTTGTTTCGTCTCCTTCTCTCAAATAAAAGCATTTTTAACTTGCATTTATGTATTAAACAAACAATATTCAAGAATTATTTTGTGAAATATTGTTTCCATTCATGCAAGTCACCTCTTCTGCACAGTTCTTTGTCCATATTTATGGACAACTACTTTTTCATAACACTGAACTACTTTCCGTTCCAAGGGAAAATTAACCCCAACCCGGTAATCCTGATAAGTAACATCAGAGCTATTATTCATTGACAGAAATCGGGAGAAATGCGATTGATCAGTAATCGAGTGTGCTGATTGATCTGGGATTTATTTTGATGGAATCAGCCAGACAGCGCTTGCCCATTGGTGCGTTGTACTTTCGCTCCGAAATAAATTCCATTTCAATACCTGGCTAAAGAATACATCAAACTTATGCACAACACGTGCAAGAGTTGATGGTAAGACTTTCCGTCGAGTTTAATGAGTTCGATCACAGGATTTAAGTAAGGGGAATAAAGACCTTGATTTGTAGGGATCTGCATTATTACTGATTAACCAGGAGGGGCAGCAAACCACTTATGCAGGTTTAAAAAAATCATAAATATTATTTATATAGACTCCATGGGCTCAATAATTTTGAATCATTTTTAGTCGATTCTTTTAAGTAGGGCTCGAAATCTGCAGATTGGTGTAAAACAAAAGACCAGACGTTTTGATTTTTCTCCCTCGGGTGCCTGAGGAACGTAAGTCTAAATTACTTGCCTTACTTTCGACGTGACCTGGTTTTTTATTGTCGTTGCAACGAGAGCATATTTATCCATACAGGTCAATGTTTTTAAAAATTACAACTTATAGCTGTCGAAGCCTTATTTAATCTGAGTCGCCTTGCCTGAGAAAAATAATTTAAGCACCCTATCATGCTTTTGAAAATTCTTGTTTCTATGTAATTTATGTGCCAACCGGTAGACTAGTCACGGGGTTTAAAGTCGTTCTAATTCTGTTTTGAGCCTCATTATAGCTAAGAGGTTAGCTGAAATCAATTTTCACAAGCCCTTTTCAAGATAAATGTCTTATAGATATTGAACTGGTAATATATCACCTCCTCCGAAATCGCGACCCCTTTCCCACTTAATAATAACATTGCTTAACTTTTCATTGCTGTTGCATGCTTAGTGTAATGCTCAGCTGACGTGCTTTAAATGCTGACTGGAGCCTAAATTGGACCATTTGGAAGAAAGATAAACCTATTCATGTAGCCTTAATTTTTCCTGACCGTCCAACTTTATTTTCAAAGTAAAATTATTTTTGGGAAACATTTAGTTGGACATTGATGTTTCTGCCTGCTAGAGAATGTGCTCCCGTGTTTTAAACTGAGATTCGCATCTTCTAAATTATATAATATCGCGTTTTCAAAGTTTTTGAGCCATATTGACTGGGTTCTTATGCTCTTGATCCTTGCGGATTTTAATTGACACTCGTGGCTATTTTGTTTGGGTCCGCAATTATTACTAACTTCGTAAGTAAGCAGGAATTTCATTTCAGTGATCAATTTAACCGGAGATGCTTTTTTGAATCTTCTTATGTTGTACAGGGTAGGTAGAGAAGTTCTTAAAGGAGAAAAAAATTGTGCAGATCTTAATAGTGTGGGAAATGGAGAAACGCGAGACAATCAACCATTGGAGTTCAGAATTACTCATTTTCGTCCGCTATTTTGTCACAAGCCAGACTTGTTTGAATACAGAAATAATATTCACTAACATTTACTCAGAGTGGCTACTCCTCCCATCCGCTTCTAAGAAACTTCCTTAGGGTTGCCACTAACCATGTCTCAAATTCTGCCTAGTCATTTTAAATTATATCATCAATCCGATTCGTAAAAGTTAGAGTTCTTTAGACCTTTCATTTGCACTTCACTTGATTCCCAATAGATTGGCCAAACTTCAGCAGTGATTCAGACATTTTACAGTAGCTTAGCGCATGAGTCTTCAGGTCAAGAGGAAAATAACACGATCATATACTCTCGCCACACTAGCCCATCATCTCAACAATCCTTTCCTTTCTAATATTGATTATTTGCATCAGAAGGGGCTCTGCGAACCACACTCGATTTCTTGATCGCTCTGTTTGAAAGTTTTTATTTAGTCATGAATGCAGTGTCAATCTGTTGCGTTACACCCTCGCCTAATGTTCATGCTTCTAGTGTCGATTTGTGTGAGTCAATGTTTCAGTCAGAGTCGAACTATTTCCTACTGCCTGGCTCGTGCTTGATTACCATAAAAATGCAGACCATGTTTATATAGTTGCAACTTTACGAAAGCACTGCCAAACCAATGAACCGCGAGGAACACCATGGATGGTTTCATTTAATCCCTTTTTACTTTTATTAAACGCAACAACTCACAAAAATATTATCCTAAATGATCCCTTTATACTTGTGTTTCCTTTATTTGTTAGGGATTCTACTTAAAATGCCGTTGATGATTACGACTCAATATGATACTGCATAGGCATTTTATCTTAAATTAGAAAGACAGGGGGGGGGGGGGAATTAATAACAGCTTGAATACCCGCAGTCAGGAATATTTCACCATAAACCAGGTCATTTCATTTTGATCCGGACAAAAGCCAATGCAATATCGGAACCGCTGGACAAGTTCGGAGTGATCACCAGCGGAGTGAATATAAGAAAATGTGGCACGAATTTTAATAAATTAATTTACGATACTATAAATGTCATGGTGCTAAGCATTTTGTTGAGGAGGTTTGGCGACCGTAAGTCTACACGAGATTTTCTTCAAGGGAAATTCCATGTTTCTTGGAGCGGTAGGTCTACAAAGTCATCGCTTCGAGATTCACAATGAATTATAAATCAACGACGTCGGTCTGATTCGATAGGGACATCTGTCCTACAAAGGTTAGTGGGTAAATCACTTTCCAATTCGTGTTAATCATTTATTAGCGAATTTGGTTTCACTAATGACGTGTCCTCTCACTCTGCTAATCAGACCTCTAATGGCAGTTAATGCGCCATCATGGGTTTTCATCATGGGTTTTCATCATGGGTTTTATTAAACAAACATGGCACTATGATATTTTTCAAACACATAAATTTGACGTAGTAGTTGAGGTGTGATATATTTCATTGGCCTGCCAATCGATCTGGCTTGTAATTGTCTTATGAGACTAGAGTGGAGTTTTCGTCTGAGATAGACGATACTGCTGAAAGTAGCTCTAAAAAAGGACAAAAAATTTTGAATCAAATCAGATGTCGCCTTCCTACTAAGGAATGGGATTCCGAAAGAGGCCCTGATGGCCTAGCGGTCGACTGTGCTACTCTTCTTCCTCGCAAGAGTACGAATTATTATCTATCTTCAACTAATCTAGTAGAAGATAGAAAATTAAGATCGACTCATAATTGTCAGGGCAAACTTAGATTAATCAGCTGATATATTCAGCACGTTCGGAAAGATGGCATATAGGAGCAACAATTAACTGCTAATGGCAACCGTCCCCTTTAGATAGTAAGTGTAAGGACCTCATGCAAATAATGCTTGTTGGACGTCTCTTTGCTTTTTTTTCAAACGAAATCTACGTCGATTCGATTAGTATCAGACCATTATAATTTGACCCCATCGCGGTTTGCATTGCTTCTTTAGTGTCATTAATTTGGAAGTCTGCCATCTCTCGGTGTTCGAATTGAAAATGGATAACGTTCAGGCTAAAAGAGCACATAAAGAATGATCTACCTAACTCTATTTTCTCCAAACAAACAATTGAATTTCCTTTTCTAAAAGTAATAATTAGAAATCAAATATTTTTTTTTTCAATCGCATGGTTTATTCAATTAATCTAGGAATAAATAAAATCAAATCGGAAAAATAAGGCTTTAATGGAGGCTACAAAGATTTCCAACTAGTAATGTCGTAAGGAAAAAAAAAATCTAAACCACTTTCTTTTGAGAATATGGATTTCTCGTCCTTTATGTGGCTAAAACTTTGATGAAAATGATCTGATATATGGATGACTTAGGTACTGGCAGGATTCTTCATCCAACTGCCTGCTAAAAGTTTAGTGTGAAACTTGAATCGCGCCTGTAGAGGATTTTAAGTCTGAAGTAACGAGAATGGACGGCCTCGGTTTTAAAGAAATTTCGGCTCGCAGGAGAAACCTGAGCAAACAAACTGGGCAAGCATTGCAAGAAGAATGATCTGGTAGCAAGATATCGAAGGACAAGTTTATCGATATTTGATGTTCCTTACAGCTGATTGGCTGCTCGGACTTTTTTTAGCTATTCTGTTAACTTATATGTCGGTTTCCCTTGCCTGGGCAACCGTGTACTGCTCTGTTTAGTTGGATTGGAATCGGTAATTTACAGGTCAAATAGATAAAAATTGTAAAAAGGCTATTCACTGGTGAAAGGAGACAGTTTTAGTGTAATAGATTTAATATCCTCCAGTTTACTTCTTGAATACGCCACTTAAGCGCGCTGCTCGACTTGTTCGATCGGAGGAACTTGCTCATGTTGACTACATGTACCTGCATAGTAAGATTGGGGTCAACGTTTAAAACATGATGTCTATCAAAGAAAACCTCGGAATATCTCAAGGGGTTTACTCGACCCCATTGCTAATTACAAAGTGCCAACAACCGGCAAGACAATCCAAACTGCGGACATCAAAGTTTTGGGGCAATATGGCAAATGACTTATTATCGATTTGGAATCTACATATGCACGCCCATTAATTTATTCAACTTTTTGACTTTGCTACTTACGCATTATTTTTCAATAAGAAACCGATGTTTGAAAGATCTATGAGTTACCGAAATTTCTTTCGCCTTCATTACTCGCTTCTTAGTATATTGCTGAGATAAGCGATCATCGTTGCGAAACAGATTTTTGTTCGTTTTTTTTAGTGAAAACAGCAACCTTTTGCATTTCGCTGGATCAAAAATATTAGGAGCAGATCCTTCGCAGAGCGTGCATTTTGATGTGCACTATTTCGAACTTAATCAAAATAACTTAACCAAGTCATTCTTTAGTGAAATCATCATGAAACTGGAAAAATTATTTTGAGCACATTTATCTGTTCAGTGAAAATAAAAATACCCTGTTTTGTAATTTTAAGTAATATCATTTTCTTCGGGGAGGACTGAATCATTCTAGAACGATGAATTATTAAAAAGGCAATATTGCAGCTTTTCAGTGACATTACTGATGCACATGCATTAATTTATTTGCAAATAAAAAGATGAATAGGTTGGTTTTTCTTAAAAACTCTACATTTTTCGTTCGTAAAAATGATTTTGCGCTACCGATTGGATTGAAAGAATTTAACACCCATGGTAATTTTACTTTCAAGCGTGACTATTATCTAAAAGCACTTCCAGTCTGAACCTGATACGTAGATTTGATCCTCTATTATAAATAGTGATTGTCCAGTGTCATTTTCAGGTGGTTTTACATTCAGCGTTACATACGCTCACCAAAATACGCAGCAGTGGTGAGTGCATTCTTCCTTCATGTGTAATTTAGTCTATAACAATTAGAGTAGCTGCTTAAAATGTCTTTTATTCAAATTTACTACATGAACCCCAAGGTTAGTGAAATATTAAGGAAGATTTCCATATTTTATCCAGATGAATTTGCAGCCGCAATTACTCTAATCAAAGGTCTATGGGTATTTCTGTCACATTATTTGAAAGCTTTCTTCTCTGCTTTATGTATTAACTGCGAAATGTATCTCTTGTAATTTAGAGAAGCCCATAAATGTGGAATTCGAGCGCCTATCAAACCTCAGTAGATCTAGGACATGCTTTGTAGACATTTTTCAATTAAAAGCTGATTAAATGCAATTAATAATAAATTCAGAGGTACGTTTGCACTTGCCGTGTATAGTGCCAAGCCTTAATGGTCCAAAAATAGTCTGATTTTTAATAATTAGTTTCCTCCAATTGAGCAACTATGGAGATTATCTGAAGAACTGATGAACAGAGGCAATTCCAGAGTGCAAATCAGAGCTTACTTCAGAAAGTGAATGAACAATTTAACAAAGAACCAATACTTCGGACGATATTTACTTTGGTCTCTTAACAATGATCCTATGTCTTGTGAAATTTATATTTACGGATTTTTTTCAAATGACATTTGTAATTGACGTCAGAAACTAATGTTCATTTATAGGCAATCGTTCAGCCTAATGCTTTACCAACAAAAGTTAATCCAGTATAATCATCAATGCTTTAAGATAAAATCCGCTCAGGAAAACTCGAACCACATCCTTTTACATCTTTGAAATACAAGTATAGCATGAATCGTAAAAACCATTGATCGGGAAAAAAACAAACTAACTAAAGGCCCATTGATTAGAATTTCAATTTTACCCTGGCTTATTCACTAACTTCCTCCATTATATCGTAAGAAGTGGATGCATTGAGAGAAATTTTTATTTTAAAAAATACAACAGGGCAATAGGCATTCCTGCAAACGAAATTTTATCCAAAACCCTTGATCTGTTTAGTTGTTCTAACTATTTGGCTAGACAAAAGGAGTGCATGATTGACCAAAACGAATACGATCATAAAGAACAATGCGAAATCGTAATTTAAGTATTTTGTGATAAATTGAAATATTGCACTCCAAGCGCGATGCCTGTTTAATCAACATGACGGGTAATATTCTTCACTGTTTATTCGATGTTATATAATTAATGCTCACGCGGTTCATCTTTCTTTACAAGCCGAATCCCTTTAATTATAATTCCGGTTTCAATTTTACAATAGAAAGTTGACAATTAATGAAATGCGAAATCATCTTACTTGGTCCACCCACGGTAAATGGTCGAATGTGAATTCAGCCAGTAGGCTTTTATCTCTCCCTTTACTGTCGCTGGTACTTGCACAATGACGTAAATGTGTAATTACACTGACATTGAAGCATGTGGGCGTTCAGCAACTTAAATGATTCACAGCCCCTGTGGGGGCATTGCGATTCTCGAACTTGCACAATTGACCAAATTGAGCAATTCGTGCCATTCCCTGATGCTTTCACACAGTATTATTGACTCAACGAACGAGGAATAAGGTCGATGAAAATAAACGCTTATGAGGCCACATTCCAAACTATTCTGGCATTATACTACTTAATTCAGCGTTAGCAGGAGTGACTACATTCTAGGGTTCCTGAAATAAACCTTCGCATGGGTTACAGCAATCAGACATCCAAACGATTTGGATCTGTTTCAAAACCAAATATATTTTAAATTCATCACTCCAGCGGACCGTATTATGGAAGTCTGCTTTATAAGGCCATCTTGGCCATGGCGCTCAACAAGTTGAGCAGCTCCAAGCCTGGTTCATATCTTGAAAATCATTAGTCTTCCGTAAGTTATATCATTATAGCATAATAATAAATGCCATACCCTAACTGTTTGTTAGTCTCTTTTTGCCATCATAATTTAGAGTGACGTACTAATTTGCATGGCAAGGGGGTCTGTATGCCAAAGGTTTTTCAGTTATTTACAAATGAAATAATTCCAAAAATATATTGTCCGATAGACTTACACAAATTCATAGAAAAATTATAGAAAATATGGATTAGTTTTTATATCCTCAAGCTTATCTCAAACGAAGATAAGAGTCCGTAAATTTGATGAACTGGATTTTTGCAAATGATGTAATTCTACACGCCAAGGAGACGGTGTAAATCAAGTGAACGCAACCCATTTGCAAATCAGGGTTGCATGACTAATATTGTAAAAAGGGTACTGAACTTTACAAAGCATCGGTGACGGCAAGCGGACGTTCGTCATGGGAAAAAGATAAAATAAAGCTAGACTAGGTCGCATGCGTTGCAACAATTCAACACAACTGGAGATACTAAGATTGGATTTGAAAAGGTGTGACGTTTTAATTCATCTTATTGGCTGTTTGATGACATACGTTTGCACTGTTAGATTAGCTTTAAAATGAACCGAACTAGGAATTCTTACCTATTAAAATTAAAATAATTCCTTACTTTGCTTTTATTCTGAATTTTACTGAGAATGAATAGCATCAGCTGAGTTTGATGCAAGTTGCCAGGTATATTACAGCGCTGTCTCTTATCAATTCCCAGTATCAAAGCAAATGCGATAATCCAAATGGTTGTCATTCACCTTGCTTTCAAACATTCATTGTTCTTGTAAACAGTTCAAGTATGAGGAGCATTTTTTAAGTCTCAAGTAGGGCTTATTTGTTAAATAACTGGAACAAAGCAACCAATTCTTTACCGACGGTATTCGATTATTTTCAGTTTATAACTTGTTGATAGATACACGCATCATAAACACATCTCTGATTGACGGATAAATCACTGGCTAAATGTCATTCTTCAGTATGAAGATGAAGAAGTAGGTGTGTAATCAGAAGTACAAATTTACGTCAATATGGCTAATGCTATCCTCGAAAAGAACAGCGAAAGCGATTTACGTGGATAAATTTTATTACCGAGTCAAAGTTTGACTTTGGAAGAGAACGGTCATAGCAGCGCGCCAGATAAGATCTCACGACTCAGTTTTCTTTTCTTTCGTAAAATGAGATTTACAAGATGCTTTGCTTTCAAGAAAGCTTGCCAAAAGAAAGATGGCTGAATTGCTGTCTTTTAATATTTGTTATTGGATTTGTTTCATCTATCGTTATGTGCTAACTTTAAACTATACTCTTTGACAAACACATTAGATCATCCCTTTTCGGCTTTACGCTGTGCATCTTGTCTGCGTCAAGAGATCTATCTGATCCATCCTCATGTCTGCGATTAATACCCTAGAATCTAGTCCTGAAGGTAGACGCGACTGGAGGAATATTTACACTTACTAAACACTACTGATCTAAGCTTTTTATAAACTATAAAGACATTGAATGAAGTTGGAATTTTCAGACCGGGATGGTGATATTCTTTCTTAAGAAAACTCCATAACTGTTTCGATGCTTGTTAAAATTTTGTAATCAATCAAGTATGCAAGAATTTTGGCACCGTCTTTAGTTGGATATTAAAGCATAGACTTGGAAAAGTCTGACATATAGTGCTTTTCGGTGCCCAACGATTTTGCTCGGCTAAGAGGTATTATGCCTCGGTATTTAATAAATTAATGCTTTGAGCCAAAGGTTTGATTGTTAAAATGGTCCCGCTTTTACCGATAGATACTTAGAAGAGTCGGAGTACTTTCAATTCAAAGAAGTCAACTGTTATACGGTTTACCTCTTGTGACCAGAATTTGCGTCCTTAAGCATTTTTGACTTTGTTTTTCTGCTACTTCATCGTTTCGCTGTATAAACTTTATCAAAGCATCAAGTTACCAAGGAATCCGTCCCCTTAGAGCTTGAAATAGGGCCTTACACAAGTACTTTGCAGTTATTACTTTGTTGTAAGGAACTAAAATGTGCTTCTAGCTTTCTCGATCGCGCTTCGATACTTGCCAAATTCTAGCCGCAAAACTTGTACAATAAAATTTGTTTGAAAATCAATAGGTTTTTTTATTGTGTTTTAAGTATTGCTTAAGTGAATTTTTATTTCCAGCAAACTTGTTTTGACTTCTCCCATTAACCAATGAGAAATCTTAACGGAGTTATTTGGTTTGGTTTCAAGGAGACATGCATTATTAGAACAAACAGGTTTCATTCGGAGTCTACTCTTCTCTTATTCTGGCTAGATCGTTTGCTTTGCATTGCCATTCGATTAACATAAAAATCTGGTCCTCTGGGCACTGCACCTTTAGAATATAGTATGCAAATCGTTGAAATGGTCGGCGTTGCCACTCTGTGCTATAATGAAGTTGCATTTTTAGATTTTCATGGCTTAATAAGTGCTTTTTTAACCCATTCTATCACGTAGTTTGTGAGTGTGCGTTGGTGCATTCAGAAAAATTTTTTAAAACCATTAAAGTTGGTTGAATCATTGTTAAGTTGCTTGGAAGACGCGCAATCACCTCCTTTTTCTAAATATCGGGCAATCCCCTCCCCCACCGACAATGAAATAAGACCTTTGATTAAAGAATGCCAGATTCTAAGTACTGCATCTCTAAATTATTATGTGTTTGCGGAAGGTGTCAGATGCTTCAGTTACCTTCTAGCAGTACAAAGGTGGCTCCCAAGTTGGACACATCCAATTATTCCAGTTTGAAATCCACGGGAACAGATCAGGTGAGTGAAGTGACTGTCCACATTGATAAATACTAGGCTTCAAAATTGGTCGAGATAATCTCTCTTTTCAAAACAAAAGCGCTGAAAGATTGGCTCGTGTGTAAATTAGTCGAGACCTAGCCTTTCACATTTGATAATGGAACTTTCAGCCTTGCTGCATAATTGGGGTGCGCACTGAATAATCATGTAAATTATTGCATTTACAAATCCGCGTCCATTCCCGCCTGCTCTGAATGTTCCAATCATTTAAAACTTTAGCGAGATTTCCGTTTTGTGTCAAGACTCACACTCGATTTCAACCACGTCGAATGCAAGTTGATGGCCTTTTAGCTTTCAATTGAATAGTGCAACTTGATTGCAGAAGATTAATATGATTGAATGAGATTCAATTATTAGTTTTATAAACATCATGAGCAATGGAAAAGTAATTTATTTGCCGACCAGTCAAATTATTTAAATTTTGCATCTTAGCGCATACACCTTACACTATCAAGATCCTTCCATAGAGGTGTCTCTTATGAGAAAGACCTTTGAAATAAGTTTTTCAGCATGTGGACCCCTAGTGCTTAGGAACTGTCAATTCATTATTTTCACTGGCTGCATTTCGCGCTGAACAACCAATTCACTTAGCCTATTCAGAATGTTATTCGATGACCTGTTTACAGACCCTGTCAATCAGGTTGCGCATTCGCTCGATATTGCAGCAATTCATTTGCCTATTACATCAACCGCAAATAATAAGCAAGATATTTTTCCTATTATTTTGGGTTCTGATTTCGGCCAGTTACAGCAAACGTTCTGCAACTGCAATTTATGATGGGAAACCAGTAACAATTTACAGATATCTATCAATAAAATTTTGCTTTGCTATAGAAGGCACTGGTACAAAAAAAAATATTACCTGCACTTCATTTGAGGTATAATTAAAACGCAAAAGCCAAGTAACTCAGCAGCCAATACGCAAAAAAATTCTTAAGAATTGTTTCTTTGGGGGAATATTTTCGAATACCCTCCACACTGGTACCCATGCATTTGATTATAGCCCTATAACCCACAATTTTTAGTAAAAAGTGCTAATAATTTACACACAATGACTTAGTTTTGGCATTTTAAAGATTCTGAATGGCATTGCAAATGTTTGAACCACCATCCATTGATCAATTTCTGGCTGACATAGGGATAGCCAAAAAATCGTTTTCACTTCGATGGACATAAAATCCAGAATTTGAGCAGACATGACCTATTTCAAGAGCACTGGGTCAAACCGATGTGATAACCGATCATTGGAGAAAGGAAGGTGGAGGTGGCCGTCTAAATTTGAGTAGGCAAGTAGACAATGCCTTTAGATCTAGCACTTGTCTTATTATTTCTTCGCTATATAAGGTAAATATAGCCAAATTTGTGGGTTTTGTTGGAACTTCAAATGAATTTTAATGTTTGAGCTTCATCCCTAGCCTCTAGTGGTGATTTATGTGTGACAGTCTAAGGGAAATCCCCTTATTGACTTAGTTGAAAATGTTAAATAATTTACCAGCGCAAATCCTTAAATTCTCAAATTTAATTACTTTAGTATGCATAATGTTTCAACCTAACTTTAATAAGAGCAATTTAGATGATTGCTGTGTTGATGTGCGCTTTTAGCTGAAGAGCATGTAAATGTCTTTCTCCGCTTAAATATTGGGAATAAAAAAAAGATTATCCTCGCAAAAAGCTTATCTCAAGTTCGATTTTCAAACTCTTTAGGCGCTTTTTGTAAACAATTTCAATTGCAATTGTCTAAAGTTATTTCAAATGCATCATTATTTGGACTCTTACTTTCATTTCACTAAAGCTTTTTACATTCCATTCTCATTTACAGTTTGGATTTTATCATTTATATTAAAACCAACCAGCTATATTTCATGAATAATCCATCAGATTAGAAAAGAAAGCCTAAATAATTCTCTAGACAAACTTACGACCAGGTACTGATGATTGAGAATCAAAGCATAAACTATAATTGTACGCAAACAATTCATAAATAAAAAGAAAGGAATTTCATCTTTTTGAAACGGAAATGCCATTTTCGCGATTCAGCAACAAAAAGTTTGGGAAGTACGTTTTTTAGTCACTATGAGGGCCAACTCAGAGTTAAGAATCACCTGATTTAAAAAAAAAGCTTGAGTCCAGTAACGCCGCTTTTCATAGGTTTTTAAACTGCACGTCCCAATATATTTGTGAGTAAATTAAAGTCTATTAGAGCGAATTTGCTAGAAGTTCTTAAGGACTTGATTTAGTTTAAGTTTCGGGAGTTTGTCACTCACCGGAATCCAGGACGAATACTTGTGGTTAGCAATAGGCAGAATGTTTCTTGCAATATCTTTGTTTCAGACAGTGATTAATTTCCCTGCATAGAATCTGAATCATAAAATGGACTGAGATAATTTTAATGAAGACCATTTAACGGCTACTCAAAGTATCTGCATGTTCCTGATAGGCCTCATCCACTTATTTACTTAACATAATGAGTAACTCACACTGAAAGTGAGTGGTGGCGATTCCTACCTCTACTTTTGTTCCAAAAATGATTAATTAATCCACGTCAAAAGGGGTTTTGCACTGCGTCACTGGCAGCAACATACCGCTATGACACTTTGCATCTTCTATGTGATAGAGAACGCAATGTAGTTTCTGCTACCAAATTTAGAGTGTCCGGTACATGATGGGGCAAATTTGCTTCATAAAAATTCGTAAACTTGACAAGTACATTCCTTACTAATTGCTCAGTTCATACAATATCTTAAATTAAAAATTAGCCGAAAAGGTGCTTAAAAGCCAGGAAGATGCAATTCTGGAGTTTTGCTACTTTCAAGCTTATACATTAACTGTAGGTAACATGCTCTTTTTGAGTGACAAATAAGAAAAAAAAATACATAAGCATTGGCAACACTGACGGTAGTGTAAATAATGCAAGGTTTAAATCGCTGCTAAGTCATTAGCCACAATCATAACCTTAAACCTAATTTAATGGACCTGAAGGAGAGAACCAATGCAGTTCAATTTGCGGTAACATCTTATATGAATGCATTTTTTTTCAAATTAATTTTTTTTCTATTTCAAATGTTTGAGTTTATGCGTCTATCAGTCACTTCAACACAATTATCAAATGAAATAGCAGTTGTCTACCTCTGAAAAGTGATGATTATTAGCATTGTAACTTGTTTTCATTATGTATTACGTGGACAAACAGCAGAGGCAGTATTAAAAACTTCATTCAAAAGCCTCTTGAATTTATGAACTTCATTTGAATTTTTATCAGCAAAGAAAACATTTAAAATAGAACCTCTAAGGGATCAAAGATTCAATGAAAACAGAAAATCATAACATAGGTGGATTTTCCACTTTACAGGCAATGCTATTTCCTTCCTTAAAAGGAGACTTGAGGTTTCATGGCTGTGATATCGGAAAAGAACCTATAACAGTATTTTATAGTTTTACCGAATCTACAACTAAATACATGATTCGTTTTCTCTACTTTTCATGAGCTTGTAGGATAGTGCTAGTCTACTTGTGTTAAAAGCTAAGATCTAATTACATGGCTAGGCACTTTTTTTAAAAAAATGCAGTGAAATGACTTGCACAGCTGAATTTTATTTAACCTACTGAATATAAGCCAATCGAGAAAGCGTCAATAACTGATGGCATCGCTGATGACGACTCAACGTATGAAATTCAAAGGTAAACCAATTTTTCCCATCAGCTTTTAACATTCCCTCTCTTAAATACACTTCATTCTTTCCATAGAGGGTTACACATTCATTTAATGTCTGTAATAAAAAGAAGTAATAAGACAATGAATGCTATTACTAGCAAGTGATGGGTGAGTATTTCTTCTAAGTAGAATTTCGGTTGTTCCTGTCGGTAAGCACAAACAAATGCGAATTTTTTTCGACCATTTCTATCTAAAGAAAGTGAGTATGCCTGTCTCGAAAGTTCTAATGCAACAAAAATTGCTGGTCCTACGGCATTTTCTCATGTATAGTTTCAGTTCAACAATGCCGACTTAAGCCCCAAGATTTTCGCCTGACACAGCAATGGTTGGCCAACATTCAATTTGATGTATTAGAAACGATCCTTCTTTAGCAACGGAATGAATAGTTCGCCCTGTAAATTCATGTAGGTCAATTAATAAACCGTAGTTTTGTCTGATTTCAGCAATAAATTTAACTCTATTTGGCCGCCACTAACTTAAACTACCCTCAAATGCTGTCCTAAGTCACGAACACCCTGAATGCCTCAGTAGCACATGTTAAAAATATTCACCTTTAGCCTGCTACGAATCATCCTGTTTCTCTTACTAAAATTGCTATAACAGATAAATTTCACGTTTGTCAAAATACTTCTGATTAGCTAAAATTCACGATTAATACGAGTGATTTCACAGCACCTAGTTTCAGCGAGTAACTCTATTGATTTCACTCCTTACGTTCCTGCCTGGACTGGTGAACTTGTGTTGACAAGGGTAAAAGTTGTGAATATGATCTTGACCATGGTTTAATCTGCTCCTTTAAGATATTCTAACATAATCTAAATGGCACAATGGTATATTCACTTGGCCTGATATTCGTTTCAAATTCAGAGAGGGATAACATTTGCGGCTAATTTGAGTCAGGTTGATGATTGAGAATACAAAGTCATTCTTAGATACAACTTGTTTTTATTCAATAGAATTTATTTGGATAAAGCAGCACACTGGCTATAGTGCTGAGAGGTTTGTTTGTTCTAACGCGTACTATAAGTTGCCCTGTTGTGTTGACTCAAGAGTAGCAAACGGGAAAACTATGAAGATGGCTAGAACCCAAATTGGGAGAATTGAATCTAGCGCAAATGCATCATTGTGTCGATTGAAAGGAACATTCGGAGTCAGGAGGTTTTGCTGATTGCACTGATTGTTCTCAAAGGATAGAAGCTTTTAGCGCTGAGTACTAATCCAGAGAAGTGCTGACCATCTGTCGAGACGTAGAGGAAGTTATAAAAGGTTCATTGCATGAAGAATGTGCGCAATTATTTCCTAGAAGATTAGTCATCTCCCTGAAGCTTCTAGGATTATCTGCTGTTCCTCTTTGCTCCCTGATCGGTGTCCCTGAATTACCATTATCATCGTTGAACTCGTGCTCATAGAACCCACTTCGTGGTCGATCCGCCAAGTTCTGTGTAAAAAATTCGAGCATATATTAAAGCATTATAAAATACGGGTTGAGTTAGACTTAACTGCAAAATATTTTGAATTTACATGCATACAATTAACCGAGACATGATTTGATGACATGGGAAATCTCACGGTTCATTCTTTTTGTTTTTAAATAATTTATTTAAACAAAGCCTTGGATAGCGTGGCATATGAATTCCTGCCAAATTCGGTACGCATGCTAGAAGCTAGAGTGCGGCACAATTGCAGTTGACAAAGAATTAGCTTCTTCTAGGACGGCGAAATATGTCAAAATAGATAATATACCCGAGATTTTAGTTATTTCGTTTTGTTTTCTCACCTCACGTTCGCTTTGCTGATTCTCCAGAGTTCTACTACTTGCAGTACCTGTGAGGTTATTTTGTTCTCGTTCCCACTCTCTGTTCAATCGCCGCCTGTAGTATTTTGTTGAAATAAGAAAAATTGCTTTATATCCTATACAATTAAAAATAGTGGATTATTCATCAACTAAGCGGAGATTTAACCAAGCAGCAAATTATTACATAAATTGGAAGCACGGACATGTCACAAATCAAAAGCATTTTTCGATCTGAAGCAGCGCATAGCAACTGGTCTTTCGCTTAATTGAACCTGAATCGGAGGACGGTGACAAAGGCATATTTTAAATAAACGAAGTTAGATTTGGAAATCCCTATTGAAAAGCGACAGCTAACAGTGCCTTCCGATCTGCCAATGTCTCTTCCAAGAGTCCTATTGAAATACGGAGTGCCCGTGGAACAGAAGGAGGGGTTAGAAAAATTTGAAACAATGAGGTGGTTGATTTCGACGAAATGGCTACGAAATTCGGATTACCGGGTTAATCGCGTGCCAAAAATTACCGAAATCTCCTCTATCAGCTTACCTTCTTTGGATCGAGTGGCTGCAAGACCAAGAATTCAGTTGAGGATTTAATCGCTCAAGCAAAATCATTCTCTTTCGTGGCTTCGCCATCCCTATTCAGTGTTTTAAACATCTTGTCAGAACCGAGTCGAACTAGCTGCTATTATAATGACTAAAAATGCTTTGTGCATTCATCGTAATATTATGATTAACGTTGTTTTAGGCAACCAAGCTAAAAACAAGCACCAGCAATCATTAGAATTTTGTCTTATTCAAAAGTCCGATCTAATTAAAAATCTATCCAATTTTTTCTAGCTCAAATGGATCTTTCATCTATAAACAAGGCTAGAGAATTATTAGTTGTTTGTAGAAAATAAGGGTTTTCGGAGAACACCGATTCGACAGACATCAGAGAACTGTGATAAGCTAGCGAATGATATAGATTATTCAAGTAGCCTGAGAATATTAGGTCCAACCTCTAAGCAGGATGGTTTACAGTAATTTAAAAATTCTAATGTTTGACGAAATACCAGGGGTTCGAGAAGTAAGCAAAAGTGGTTTTAACTATTCGAAAAATAAGCTATTGATTTCTGCTTGGATAAAGCCTTAGTTTTATAACGGCGAAAATAGTGGCGATGAATGCCATGTTTTCTAAGGGAAGTTCATTCGAGTTGTTGTTCTACTATTGTTCTACTGCATTATAAATGGTTTATTTTAGGGTGTAAGAGGGAATCATTTGCTTGAAATTATCAAACACTTAAAATCTTCATGTGGAGTTGCGTTCAAACTCAATCATATATGGAGAGTTTTGGATGAGCTTATAAGACAGTAGAAACTAGGTTGATAACAGTTTCGAGAGCTCATTAAAGTTAGCTCCTTGATAACAAAAAAAGAGCACCTTTGCATTTAACAGAGTTATTAGTAGAGATCCCAAGAAGCTAAGAGGAAGACAGTCCTGACTCACCAACAACAAACGATCACAGCACCAATAAAAATGAGCAGGAAAATTCCGATTATGCCCCCCACGATGCCTGCCGTAGCAAAAAGTGAATCTAACAAACACATTTACAAGATTCTGTTAGTATTGGTTGCTCTATCAAATTCAAAAGTATATCAGAAATAACTTACCTTCCCGAAACTGGCAGTAATTGCCAAAATACCCCATATGGCATCTAAAAAAATCAAGAAACATCTTATAAGTAAAAATAAGCAAATGCTTGAAACAACACTAGCATTTAATTAATTTTATAAAGACCTGCATCGCTCGATACACCGCTTTTCATTATCGGCCACGAAAAGAGCACATTCGCCTTCCAAACAAAAAAGAGAAGACGTATCATTGCAAAGAATTGTACCGATCGTGTCACATCCAATTTCGTTGCGAAAAATTCTAAGAAAACAATACTTGATTTAAAATAAACTAATAATTGAAAAACTTCACATGCGTGCATTATAAACACGGAACTTAAGGTAAAATTCTATCTTTAGTGCCTAAATACATGCGTGAATAATTTAATTTTCAAAAAAATTAATTAAAATCGCTTTAATCGGTTTTATTCTTCGACCTGACGTCCTTAAACTGAAATTTGGTCGAATCATTCACTCCAGTGCCACACAGTCAAAAGCAGAAGTTCATCTGCTTTCCAATAGGACAAAATGATCGCGAGACGCAAAAAAATTTTTTTTTTCATGTTAGAACTTGACAGTAAAATCACCACAATTTTGTAAAAACGCAGTTTGGTTCCAAGAGATAAATTAGGGCTTCGAATTTATGCGGAAAAATAAACGTGACTATATTTTTCTTAACATAACCATAATTTTAACGTACTCGTCTTTCGACGATGAAGCACCCATAATTCATGCACAATTCCGCTTTCATGCATGCGCCAAATATATTCATTCTAGTGACCTACAAATCGATTTGTACAAACAACATGCTTTCTAAAACCTGTTGATTTGCGGAAAAAATAAATTGTTTTAGACCCGACCCTATACTTTTGAGCGGTTTTTGAGAAAGCTTTATCGTCCAAAATCAGGGG
Organism: Moniezia expansa; assembly: GCA_019097775.1. Lineage (NCBI taxonomy): Eukaryota > Metazoa > Platyhelminthes > Cestoda > Cyclophyllidea > Anoplocephalidae > Moniezia > Moniezia expansa. The sequence goes on along the minus strand of JADFDV010000273.1, from coordinate 37,354 downwards.
CGGCAAGTCTGCACTCGGCATAGGGTTTGATAGTTGATTTAACCACCATTGAAGTCCAAATCTGCCTACCATGATTACTTGTTGCACTTATTATTGCTTTTGAATTGCGCCAATAACATCGGCCTAGGTCCCTTAAATTACTTAAATGAATGATCTCAAGCCGTCCAAAAGTAGTTAAATCGCTTAACTCTCAAAAAATAACATTGATGGTGTTCATCATTTATACTGCCAAAAGTCCCACTGGTTCGGAGCTGTGGTCAGGTAATGGCAATTTTAAAATTCATAATTGGACAAATGAAAACGTCATGTCATTTGGTAAGCTTCATTTTCATATTTAAGTTATTAACTCTGAATTTAGATGTATGACATTATCTTAATTGCCGCATGACTATGCGCAGAAGTAATTTACTGCTAAAAGCAACTGCTTTGTAACCGGGACCACCAAAGTGTAACCAAGTTTGGTTTAAATCCTGTTTTTAGCTAGATAATTTAAATTTAATTTTTTAATGAGCTGAAACAGTTAAGAAACGCACAAATGTTTGCAAAATATTTGTAATGCGCAGACCACTTTCAGTAACGTGTAGCGAAAAAAATATGTATTAAATTGATTAGAATACCAATTTTTTAAATTGATTGTAGAATAAGCGTTTCATACTATTTTATAGCTGAGGTTGAAAGGAGATAGCAGTAAGTTGATGATGTCAATATCTTTTTTTTATCTCGGCATATTCATTGAAGTGGTGTGCTCAAGTTGGAAGTTTGCCGCCGTTGGTGTCCTGTTTGTATGCTATTATTTTATGGATAAATTAGTTGTTATTTTCATTGACACTTGTCTCCTAACTGTATTTACGCTATATTGACTTGCATGGCATCATCACACATTGCCTATTTGTCAGAAGGTTTAGTCGAATCCAATTGTTGGTTTGTTCTAACTCTATTCTCCGAGCTGGTTGAAACAACGTTCGGTCATAACGTTCGTAAATTACTAACTTACTTGGAGGCATTGGCTATTTTTTTACTTCTTTTCAAGAGTTATGATTCATTAGATTTCGGCGGCGCTGTTTTCACCATTCGAAAATATCCGCGTCTAGGTCGATTAGTGCAGCAAATGCTTTATTTAACCGTTTTTTCGGGTTCGTTATATGTTTTTTTTTAACTTTAATTTCTGTATTCTGAATTATGTCTTTGTTTATCAGAACTTCTGCTGAAAGCGTTTTGATTTATCATTTTTTGCCTCAGGACCACCTGCTTGTACATGTACACGACCAAATCAGCTTTGTTTCAATAATCTGCATTTATTATTTATGAATGTATTTATTTCATATGCCCACAGTTTTCAGATCTTTTCCGATATTTTGCTTTAAAAAAATTTGCCTCTTCCTTAAGTTACTTTTCACACATGAGTGCGTATGTGCGCGCATTCGGTAGTGGTGTGAATGTTGACAGGATCGATTTCGCATCTTTGCCTTCTCCACTCCAAAACCCTTGCAATCGCGCACAATGTCTAAACGATTGATATCTTTGATTGGATAGCGTCACCCATATTTATTTTTAACCCATATTTCTAGGCATCGATGCGCCTGTTGCTGAGCGCGATTTCGTGCCCACTATACCTCTTCACCATTGTTGTGAGCTTTCTCCACCCAGTAACGCAGCTCCGATGCAACATTCCTTGACTATGGCGATCGCATATCCTTCCCGTGTCCACAGTGCATCTGAAACTGACCGAATTTTGTACTGTTTTTCGTCATATATTCGATGCCTTCCTCCATAACCTAATTAAAGCCCATAAAACGCATCTCATTCTTTTCCATACTTTTCGCCTTCGAGGTTTCATTTATCTCACCTCTTCAGCTCAGCCTTTCCCCTTGCAATATGGCTGCTCTTTGAATACCAATTTCGCTTGATCTACATAATAATTGGCTCCTTTTTGCCATAAAACTTTCTTGGCTACAAATTTCTTCAAGATTTTCGAGTTATTTCTTTTATATTTGTCTGAGATTTCTTGTGATTCCTTCTGTGTTCTTGTATCCACAGTATTGGTCAGGATTTAAAACCAATAACATCCCCAAGTAGGCAGCTGATTTTATTCTTGACAGCCATGTTTTTTTATATACTAACCAATTATCTGACAGGACTTCTGTTTTTGAGTGTCTGCAAGCGCTAGGAAATCATTTTGGAATGTCTTCATTTGGCATGCAATCATTGCCACATTTGTAGGAAGATGAAATTTCGCTAGTATCATTTAAATCACAGAATTCAGTTGATGAGACCGGTGGTAGCAGAAGCTTACTTGAAATGCTCTTTTATTTTCTGCTGGTATAGATAGAAAATGTCAGAATTTACGACTGACGGCACATCTACAGTAGGGGGGACTGAAGGTGTGGAATCTACGAAACAAGAACAGACAACTGACAATGGCGGTAAAACTGATGATGTAGAATGTAGTGGAATACAAGAGGATGAAACGTCAACACCGCCTCAGACGCCGGAATCTTCTAGACCTGGTTTACGATTCGCGGGCAAGCGACAAGTGGTCATTCAGAACCTCGACCTCAGCCCTCTTCGTCTTAACGACCAGCACAATGATAATGCCTCCAGTACCACTTCCTCCGGTGCACCGAAGCCTTCGCGTGTCCGACTGCCCCCTCTGACCTCAATTGGTGGGGGAAGTGGTGGCCATGGCGTGGGATCCGATGGCTCCGCCGTCCTTCGATCGTCACGTGGTGGCAGTGGTATGACCAATGATCGCATGAGCACTGGACCGGTCGATCTAGCTGCAGCGTAATTTAACCCTTTCAAATCTCTTTTAATAAGTGCTTAATTCGGCAATACGCTTATAATTGGCTTCTTGGGAAGGAGCTTGCCATTTTGCCCAGTTTTAATTCTCGACCCTAAATCTTAATTTCCTACTGAATGGATTAGATTAATATTAAGGTCACTATATGGAGCCAGAAAGTATGTTTTGTGCATTGATTACTCAAATAGCCATAAATAATCTGCCCACCAGAGACCCAGGTGCTTCACGGACCGTTATGTACTTTCTCACCATATGTATTATCTAACTAATCTGATTAGCCTTCTCGGTCTCCAATACTATGTGACCCTTGCACATTTTATTCCCGAATCAACTTGCACGAATTGAGAGTTTAGTTAAAGCTATTTAATCAATTCATTGTTTGAAGTCCCTGTGTTTTTAGACAACGACAGCTAGACGATCAACAGTTAGACGACAGCCAACGCGAGCGGATAGAAGAATTTCTGCGCTGCAAAAAGGACATCCATGAATTGCACTCCGAGGACTTTACAAAGATCTCGGAACTGGGTTCTGGGAACTGGGGCGTTGTGAGCCGCGTACGTTACAACCGTACTAACCTCATCATGGCCAAGAAGACCATCCGTCTCGACATCAAGCACGAGGTTGGCACACAAATCGTCCGAGAGCTGGAAGCAAGTCCATTCCTTCCCTACTTTTTAATAATTCCATCTTCCATTATTGGAAAGAGCTTATAATCTTTTTCCCTTCGCAAGAGAGGTTATATGAAATGTCTTTCTTTATGATTTATAGTTTTCATTGCTGTATTTGGGGGCCATTTGGTGTGATGGATAGTGACATAGGCATTTTTGATCAACCGTAGATTTCGTACATCTTGAAGCAGCCCTTTTGATACGAGAGGGTGTCTTTACTCTGAGCGTGATCGTTTTTTAAACTTCTGTTCACATTGTTCGAATTCTAAAACTTTAAATTCCTCTTGCGCACGTCTTTCAAGTCTCAATATTGGGATTCCCTCATTGGCGCGTCATTTTCTGCGTCTGATTCAACGTTTGCAATGATTACGACTCCGACTATGAATCTCACTCCTGAGATTTAAATTAGTCTTTTGATTAAGTCCACCGTCCTATCAGCGTCTCAATTTGAGGGTCATGGCACACGGTGGAAGGCAGTCTGCTATCCATCTGAATAAAGTTAATTACGAGGTCCTAAACCAGCGGTATGTTTGCGGTCAAGTTCTTTATTGAGCTGTTACAGCTCCATATTTCGCGGGTCACGCTGCTTATTAATAATTTGCTCCTAAACCGTGTGTTCAACTATCGTGATCTGTTGCTCCATTTTAGGTCCTAGCTGGGATGCCTCAATCGCAGGACTACTGTCGCGTATTTTATTGATTCATTCTGTGTGTCGACTTATTTTCAGTGAGTGCCTGACTGCTGAGGAGGACCATACACCTTACCTTATTCAAATAACGATAAAATTTCAATTCATGGTGAAATTTGTATTGGTTTTTCAACATCGGAAACCAGATTCGATTTTGAAGGATATTTCTCGGAATGATTATGTACTGGCCGAATCCAGTTCCATGAATAGAAGCTATAAATGTTAACACTCCACAAAAGACAGTTCTTGTTGTGTGGTGACCCGCCACCATGATGGTAACGTGCTTATTGGAAGATGCCGAAATCAGTATCCCCGCCATCATCTATTATTGTGTCAACTAAATGACAAAACATGGCTTTTAATATGAAGTGACTCGGTCAGAAGGCCTCTCACTCAAAGGAGGCGACTGATTCGGAATCATATTATGGCTTTCTGCACATTCTAAAAAGGGTGGCTTTTTTGAAAAAAAAGTGCAGTGAATCTTGATAAGCGCTAATACATATTTTAAGCGTATCATTGGTGTCAGTGTCAGACTGATACCACACATGGAATTATACATGTTTCACGTACTTATATTCTTAACGACAGCATAGGGAGGCAAATTACATGTTTGGTAGGTATTTTTGATTAGGGTTGGGGTTGAGTTCAATTTAGCCACTTGGCATTCGTTTGATGCTTTTAAGTAGGGATATTGTTAGAACGGCGGCAATTGACGAACCATGTCTGTGATTATTGCTTTACACTCATTCAACTGGAATGCGAGTACAGTAAATGGTCAAAGAGCGTCCGTTAACATTCGTCAGATTTCCTGTTACGAAAATCAGAAATGGAATCAGTACTCTGGTCGAAAAATCCGATTCGTGAACTGAGAACGCTTAAGTAATTTCTAACCCATGAAGTGGTTGTCTGTCATCTAAAACGTTTGCATTCAAATAGTTTTTGGTTTGCATCGCTCTATGGGCTTATTATCGGAAATACTAAAGAACAATCTAGAATATATCGCTGAATGGATCCTCCCTGTTCTAGAAGTCAGTATTGCGTAGCTGAAAATGAGTAAAATACTTCTTATATTAACTTTTGTTGCCGGTCAAAACGTATCGATTCTGCCTGAAGCAATCCATTTTTTACCTTAACGCAATTTTTTTGCATCCCCAGCCGCAGTTTCGTTTAACCACGTTCAAATCAGACTACCTCTGGTGGACTTACGCCTTTCTATTGTCTAGATCCTGCATGATTGCGCATCGCCATACATAATCGGATTCTATGGAGCATTCCTAGCTGATGGCAACATCAACATTTGCATGGAGTACATGGATGGAGGCAGTTTGGACGTAGTGCTGAAGCACGCAGGTCGCATGCCGGAACCCATCGTCTCTCGCATCCTTTACGCCGTCCTCTGCGGCCTTGAATACCTCCGAAAACAGCTCAGCATGATCCATCGGTATTTCTTACCACTTTCATCGACTAGCCTCCCTTTTGCTTCTTTGTTCTGTTAATGCCAGAAAGCCTGGCAATGCACTAACAGATATTGAAGGTCATTGCAACTGTTCTGTTGAATTCAGTGCCACCTTTGATACACCAAGATTATAATATGTTTGCCGGTTAAAACAAGTGAAATATGTTCTGCACATCTTGGAAAGGATCTCACTTGACACCTTCTCATGGTAATGTCATTCTAATTTGGGCTGGATTCGTTTGGTAAGGAATTTGTTTAGCTCTATTTTTGCTGGTCGTTATAGTTAAATTGCGGAACTTTTATCCTCTTCTTTTGTTGTGTTGTTATTCTCCCATACTCTAGCTCTTGCCGTCGATTAGGTCATACCTGACGTGCATGGGTCCTCTCAAGGTAGTTCTCAATTCCTTCTCTGTTGTGAATTCTTTTTCCTCTCAGAGTAGCCATCTATATTCTTAAATTGAGTTCAAATCTCGCTGGCAGACAGTCGTTCATCGACTAAGATTTTCTATTTGTGGTCTGACTCACTGTAGTTATTCAGTACTTTCAAAACGTATAATGGCTTTGAAACACGTTTTCATTTTCATTTTGTTCTGCAGAGATGTGAAACCGTCGAACATTTTGATGCGGCGAAACGGTGAAATAAAACTTTGTGACTTCGGAGCGAGCGGTAAATTGATAGACTCGGTGGCCCACTCGTTTGTCGGTTCGCGATCATACATGGCACCAGAGCGGATTTCTGGCCAGTCTTACAACACCTCGTCAGATGTGTGGAGTCTGGGTCTGACACTGATCGAGCTTGCCACCGGTCATTATCCTATTCCCGCCCTCGAAACTGAAGCTGCTTATTTTACCGGTTTCTCACCCGATCGCAATACCAATCTTCGCGAACACATTGTCGCTGCTCGTGAGGGCAAAAAGCTCCCACGTATGTCCGATCGTTTTCATCTAACGCCATTCGGAACGCATATTAAAATATACTATGTCATTAACTAGCGGTAACAACACCCGAACAAGCACCACTGTCGATATTCGAATTGTTAGTACTGATCGTGGGTCAACCATTGCCGCAATTACCCCGCACGTGTTTCACCGATGACTTTATCGACTTGACAGCATCGTGTCTGCGTACAGAGAGTTCAGAGCGACCGACTCTAGATGCTCTGCAACGCCATGCCTTCGTCACGACGGTGGCGGGCCTTTTACCCGTCGGCGCCAATCGTCGTAGTTCCATTCGTTTTCGCTGTGACCCGATGATCACTGGTGCCACTGCTGCTACTGTCACCGGCGCAGCTACTGGGGACAGCAGTGGTGACTTCAATATGGATGACATCGCCTTCTACCTCTCGCACATCCTACCGCCTCATGACGGCATTGGCTAGTCCCTTTACTCTCCTCTATTCGACACTAATAGAACAAAACAGAGTTGCGCTTCCCCTCACGCACTATTGTGACCTCTCAAAGTTGACGTTGTGATCCAGAGCTTTTCTTCTTTATCGTTGTCCTCACTGTACTCCTCACCGCTCGCTGCAGCGTGTATATTATTCTTCACCCTACTATCTTTGTTAACATTGAGATTCCAAAGATAGTTACGTTTTGTTGAGTGTAATGCGCTGACGTACTGAGAGCGATAAAATGCCTATCGCTATTGCAACCGGTCAATTAATATTTTTCACACCGACTTTATCTAAAAGTGGTGCGAAGATTCAAAAAAATGTAACTCATACTTTCGAGTATTTGATTGGTATTAGCTTGGATGGCCTGAACTCTCCGTGGTGCCACATTTTGAAGATTCGGCAGTTAAAAGTCCGGATGGGTGATTAGCTTGGTCACCTACTTCCGAACTTTTTTCCTTGGGGCTTTTGAGTAAAATTTGTAGCTCGCTTCGAGTAGTGCCTGAGAAGCTGGTTCGTGTATTGCTTATGGCAATCGGGACTAAATGAGATAGGGAAAAACCTAGTTATATGATCGCGGACGAGGTTATATTCGCGGAAGGCCCTGGAAGCCATTTGTAGTCGAAGTGGCGTTTATAAGTCAGACTTAATTCACCCGAGATCGAATTCATCCCTTGTGAGACCTTTGCTGTAGTAAAGGCTTTACTTATACTGCAAGCGATATTTAAGGTTAGAATTTTTAATCGAGTGCATAAGTCGTCTTTTTCTGCCTAACTCTGAACTTTGAATCTCCGCTTAATTTTCTTGCATTTTCTGAATTCTGTGAACTCAGGTTAGAAAAGGTGCTTGTTTGCCAGCTGTACGTCTCAGTTCCTTCATAAAGTCTACAACAAACTTGAAACGTTTGAACCCGATGGTAAGAAGTTGTTTTTCCGTAACAGCGGAGTCGGCTAAGTAGGTGTAAAATATCTTTGTCAAACACAGGCTTGAATACCTGAGGTAGGTTACAAGTCCCTGATTAATTATTATTTTCACATTAGTGTAAGGCATGTTGTTAAGTAGGAAAGTTTCACTATGTGGATAGTTCTATTCAAACTAAAAGGAGATTGAGTAGATCGCGTATAGAAAATCAAGGGAAATTGATGATTGTACATTGACTAGAGGTATGGGAATGAGTCCGAAGGAAAGTAGAAATCCTTTTGTTTTGTTCGGTAATGTTCCCTCCCAATCTCTTTTTCAACTGTCCAACTAAAGGCAGAGGCTTATAAAAGGACTCTGGCAAGAAATAAACATTTGCGTTGAAAATGTAGAATGCATCAGAGGTCAGCAGATCTGAGCACTGATTAATATCTGCTGAGCAGATCTGCAATGATAAACTATTTGTATTATTAGAATTTCAATAGGATCCAGAGAACTGGCAGCATTATACGCTTCTCAGTGAACCGTAATCGCTCAGCTTCCTAGTGGCAACCGCGATAAGCCAAAAATCAAAGGCTTCTCTAACGTCAAATACAGCCTTTATTTTCTGTCACCAGCCCATGTGAAAAATCGCTTTCTTTGTTTCGCTGAGCAAGAGAGTGCCATAAGTGCCCTCCCAAATTATGCATTTTACTTCATCTGTGGGGCTGTTTTGATGGACTAACTGGGAAACTTGAATCGAAAATCCAATTTTCTCACAAAATCAAAAGCAGTGCAAAAGTCAAAATCGATTTGAACTTGTCATTACTAGAAGCATGTATATTTATATTTCCCCAATTAGTAGGCGACCAAGACATTGATTATGCAATCAATTAGGCCGAAGATGGCTGCATAAAACACTATTTCTTCAGTTTTCATTCAGGACTTACGAAAAATATTCGGATAACGCGAAATACTCAGCTACTAAAACCCGCCATCACTACTTGAAGGGCTGTTTGCCAGCATCTGTTTAAATTAAAAAGACAAAAATCTTTCGCTCATAGCCGCCATTGTCGCCTCCAGTGGTTATAAGACCTGCATTATCGCCTAACGCCTCGAGGACGTAGAGGTTTTATTTACTACGGTAGAGAGTAACATTTCGAGCACCTAAATGCGAAAAAAACGGAGTTTTAGTACTTTTGTGTTAAGCTACGGCTTAAAAAGCTTACTCTTTTGCATTGATCACGTCCGCGATCAAATCGCTGTCATTTAAATCTGTAATCTAGACTGCGAGCCCTTCAACAATATCTCGGATATTTAGTGCTGTAATAAACTTCATGACAGAAATCAATTTGGCTGTTCACGGTGAGGTGAACCTCATGCTCCTCAGGCACCACACCAGCCCAACTTTGAAATTAAGGTTGTAAAGATTACTTTTAGCCTCCGCCAACGTAGGCGCCAGCACTTTGGTCCACATCTTTACTACTTCTCATATGATAAAGTCTCCTAAGGTTAGTATAACTACGATCGCATAACGAATTAATGTGTGTCTCCGCATTTTTTAGCCGGTGAAAACTAAATTTTCAATTTGAGAGCTTCATTAAATAAGGTGCTATTTGACTTACAGTGGTTTTTTTTATTCTGAACCTTTGATCTGCACAACATTTTACGTAATGTTTTGACACTCAAATAGTCTTTGTAACGGAAGGCCACATTATCACTTGCAAAAATATAATACACTACTTGGAATATCAAGTAGTGCATCATAACCAAACAAACCGTCGTCGAAATGGTTACGATTTACGGCCTCGAATGCACTATTCGGAAAGATCCTACTGTAAAATAAACCAAGCTTATGCTAACCTCCCCTCTCAAAAAAAATGCAAAACGCACGTTACTTTGACTTTACTCAAACTGTGCATCATGCTGTTGAAAAAGAGCACCAGTTGCACCAGCGTGATAATACATGTACATTTCACACTTACAATTTCTAACGAATACGGTAAGGCCAACCAACTTTATTGGCCGAAGTAGTTCAGATGCCGTTCCTGACAGTTAGAGCAGCATCTTTAAATTATCGGCTTGGAAGATTATTAACTTTATCAATCATATTCCGCTACCAAACAAGCCGGATGCCAACTTTACTATTAGCACCAGCGTGTGCGAATGGGATCGTTACATCTGCTTTCGACAGTCTACTTTGACGTGTACATCGATCTTGGCGCGCAGGTAAGGCTGTGCATCATAGCGTCCTACTTAAGCTACCTAGGCACTAGGTAAAATAAAAAAAATTATACCCGATCTTGCTATGCCTTCAGAATCAGTACCAGCGAAAACAAATGGCAAGTTGATCTCATGTCACTCTCACCACTAAGTGAACGTTTACTTCAGCAGTTCAAAGTCAGTCTATTTTATGCCAAACCGTGGTTTTGGGATAGCACACTACCGCTTCCGAGGCGATGTAGCATCGATTAGTTGTGCCTACGCTTTCACTTCACCGCTTATTTTCTTCAATAATCGATAGCTCAGGCTTGGTAGTCAATTCCGCCTCGAACATAAACCCGGGCCGATGACTACCTGACTCCACTATCACGGCAATCAGCGTTCATCAAAGAAGGCCTGCTCGTACCTGTAATCTTACGGATATTCGCAATCTACTTTGCGCAAATAAATGGTTACAACTTACGGCCAGCCTTGACTTCGCCGCAATTTTCACGTATTCAGCACGTTAGTTTCTTCGCTTTCAATACGTAAGAAAAAAATGCAGAGTGTTTATTGAATCCCGTAATATCGAAAAGTAGCCATGTGTTGAAATATTACTTCGGACGGTTAGGCGTGTTTTCTCTGTCAGCATTCACGACGCAGAACAAAGGCGAAACGATAATCAGGGGTAAAATTTACGTTAATAAACTGTGCAGGAGATTAACTGTGGTCAGTGTCAGTAGTCCCTTTTTCTCTTATGAGCAAAACCTTGAAAAAATCTGGCCTACGTGACCCACGCCAGATGGCCTTTTCTGATTGGCCAAAATATCGGTACGTGACTTTACAAGACCACGCAGTCTCATGGACTGGCATTGGTTGCAGCTCTTCCGTTCGGAACAAGTCGATTTTCACTCGCAAGTTCAATAAATATATCGGCAATTAGGAAGGTGGAGTCAAGGCACCGCTCAAAAAGCCGAATTAATAGGAGCGTGATTGAAGAGCCATTTGAACGATTTTGGGATCTTTTGTTCAAAGTCTGCTACATTTGGCTCTAAGAATATTCTGCTAGAGGGGATTAATATACGGCTTAGAACTTAATAGAGTATTTCATAAATCTGCTCTACCCACAGTAATCAATAAAATAAAACGCTCAACTACCCCATCGATTTGCCTCATAGCTTGCACTGATGGTCATTGTCATCGAGGCCGTGTGAAGAAGCTTAACATAGAGTATCCTAGCATATATTTGAACTCGTCAGTTATGGCGAGCTAGGCTTGGAATAGCTACACCAAAAGGGCAAAAATGATGTGAAACTAGAAATCAAATGTCCAACAAAGAGATTTGGTCTTTCAGACCAAACATGCAGTCGACCGTCCTGCGGGTTCGCCTTTGTGAGAACAATTCGGTAAAAAATAAAGATATGTGAACACGAACTCCTAGACTGTCACTGTAAAAAAACCAAAACACCCACAAAGAGGACGTGGTATGGCAGAAAAATTACCACCAATCCGTTTTTCAGGGTGGAGCTAGGTGAAGAGATTAGGACGGATAGGCGGGTACGCTATGGCAAAAAATCATAACTTCTAAGATGTTACGGGGGCAAAAGTACTTATTTATATTGGAAAAGATCATATTGATGTTACTAATTCTCGCCAAAGGCAGAAAGTCACCATTTAACAGAGGATAGCTTAGAATTCAAGGTTCGTTCCACGCGCGCGAGATCTAAGTGCTTACAAGTTCTCTTACAGGGGTGCGGATTTCGTCGACAATTTTTTGTGCCGACACGCACTTAAATAACTTTTCAAGCGCACGTCCTAAAGCTTTTGAGATCAATTCAGAGTGGCAGCGACTGTCAAAGTGATTAAATTAAACAAATTTTCGAAATGTGCAGGGGCAAATTATTGTAGAGCATAAAAAGCGTAGGCGTCATTGTAAAATGGAAATAATTCAACCCAAAATACTCTGATCCAAATTTCATAATCTGAGCAAGCGCTTAGAGCAAATCGTTACGCCGTAACCGGGTTTAAAAAGCATCAAGAAAACTTTGCGACAGTGAATTCTCCAAGGTTTCAGCGCCTGGTTAATAGGATATGTTTACAAGAACTAGTATTACATTACCCAAAGAATCAAACGTACACGCCACCTCCACTTGCAGCTAATTGTGCGAATTCCAGTAGTGTTGCCTAGACACTGACGCATTCTGAGGCGCCTCGCGTGCAGCACCTACCCACCTACCATAACACACAATAAGACCCGACGAGTAGAGATGAATTCAGTAGTCGAAAATTTATTATTTAAAAAAATTAGCAGATAATTGCTATCGCTATTGCGGGAGCGGAAACATTGAGTTAATGGGGGCGCGAACCGCAATTAGATTCAATCTATGACGAGTTAGAAGCATCTACTGTGGGTTGCGGAAATGCTCGCCAGCATAGCGCGCACTGACGCCCAGTTCTTCTTCTATACGCAGCAACTGATTGTACTTAGCAAGACGTTCAGAGCGACATGGTGCACCGGTCTTGATTTGGCCTGTACATAGACCAACGACGATGTCCGCGATGGTGGAGTCCTCGGTTTCACCAGAGCGGTGGGACACCATAACGCCCCAGCCAGCCGCACGAGACAGCTGACAAGCCTTGATGGATTCGGTCACTGATCCGATTTGATTTACTTTCAACAAAAGAGCATTGCATGCTTTCTTTTCGATAGCCGTCTTCACACGCTCTGGATTAGTCACAGTCAAATCGTCGCCCACAATCTGAATCAAAACATCAAATTATCACAAAGATACAAGAAAGCGTTGCAGTAAAGCATATACTTACTTGGATACCAGCCTTGGCACAGAAGTGCGTCCACTCATCCCAATCATCCTGGTCGAAAGGATCTTCGATTGATACAATTGGGTACTGCTTAATCATTTGCATGTAGATATCGGCCAATTCAGCGCCAGAAATGATGGAGGAGGCATCAGCCTTGGGGTTTTTGAAGTCCAAATTGTATCTGCCATCCTGATAGAACTCAGAGGCGGCAACATCCATGCCAATCTTGACCTTGCCGGTGTAACCAGCTTTGTCGATGGCGATCTTGAGGAGCTCTAAACCTTCCATATTGTCTTGGATATTGGGTGCGAATCCACCCTCATCACCTACGTTGCAAGCGTCGAGACCGTATTTGGACTTGATAACGGCCTTAAGATGGTGGTACACCTCAGAGCCCATCTTCATGGCTTCAGTAAAGTTCTTGGCACCAGTAGGCAGAATCATGAACTCTTGCATGGCCAATTTATTGCCAGCATGGCTGCCACCGTTCAAAACATTGAATGAAGGGACAGGTAAGATAACATCCTTATTGCCAGCCAATTCAGCAATGTGACGGTAGAGAGGAATACACTTCTCAGCAGCACCAGCCTTGCAGGCAGCCAAGGAAACACCCAAGATAGCGTTAGCTCCCAGATTACCTAAACGAAAATGAATAAGTGAACACAGGATCAAATGTAAATAAAAGTGAAAGTTAAAAATTCGTACCCTTGTTTTTGGTTCCGTCCAACTTGATCATAAAGTCATCGATCTTTTCCTGTTCTGTAACCTTGAAGCCCTCCTTGATGAGTGCAGGAGCAATTACATCATTGACATTTTTGACAGCATTGAGGACACCCTTAGCCATGTAAGCGCTCTTGTCGCCGTCGCGGAGTTCAACGGCTTCGTGAACGCCAGTGGAGGCGCCAGATGGTACTGCCGCACGAAACATTCCCTTGGCGGTGTAAAGATCCACCTCAACAGTGGGGTTGCCGCGGCTATCGAAGATTTGACGAGCATGAATCTTTGTGATGGACATTGTGAAAGTCGAAAGTGCAGCCTATATGTGCAAGGCAAAAACCACCTTTACTAGCTGAAATGCGAATCACTGAATCAGGAGAGTAAACACTTATTATTAGATTAAACAGGGACAGACTATCACGCCATAGGCACTCAAGCGCCGGCGCAAATACGCAAAGCACGCACCCACCGAATACAGCGATAAACTGGAAAAGCGCCACCTCAGGCTAAAAATACATATCAAATTAAACAAAAGCAAAATGAAGAGAAAATAAATTTGACCATTATTGTCGAAATCAATTAATAAAGTATTTCAATCTTTTAATTTTGGCTTTCAGAGATTGATGATGCGCTAAGTATTTTTTGTTTTGGGAATGATTCTAATTATTCCGCCTGTTTTCTTTAACTTTCCTTATACAACGGAAACCATGGTAATTATTTGAATGAAAAAAACCGAGTGGTCAAAGTGCAATCATACGCTTACTCTCATTGCAAAATAAAACCAAACCATTTTATCAATTTACCTCTAGTTGTTTTCTGTATCTATCTCACTTTTTCTTGCCCGGATTTTGATGGTAGAAAATCAACCATTGGATGCAAAAGATGCGATTAATCATAAGTAGTATTGACGCCGAGTTTCGATTTAGTAGACAAGTGTTTTCTTTCAAATGATTTCAAGATCGGAATTGATTATATAGAATTCCTCGACTTTTCCGATCGCTTTCTAAAATAAGGTTCTTTTACAGTAGAAGCTTCAAACAAGAACTAGAAAAGTTTCTTCCAAAAGTACAGGTCTCGGCATTCGAGAATCAACTGCAGTCAGATCTGCATGCTATTATTCGTAGTCAACCAGCTGGTTTTGCATTAGTTTCTACAGCCCTATCATTCCCAAGTTTTACAAATGTAAGTATTAGGAACGCATTATTTTTGTCATTTAAGCTGGATCAATCAAAAAGTTTTCAACTATCTAAGCACTTTGTTCCTTCCACATCGCTCCGCTGCTAGAATCCAGTGCTGCACATTTGTTTTGGAACAGCGTAATAAGCATTGAGCAGTTAAAAATTAGTCCTGTGCGCTTGGAGAACTGAAGCGCGGACGTTAAACGAAGTAGAACACTGTTAATTTCTAACTTTCATTTATTATCGCGGTCATCCCCTAACAGAGAAATTAATCATTTTCCATGATTCTAAATGAGTAGCGGAACCGATAATCAAAAGCAGTTTCAGTATTTTCGTGGTAGTCGTTGCGGCCACAGTCCCAATGTTTCTCAAAATTTCGGTGCCAAATGGCGATTATAATGGCAGCGTATGGCACGAACGGTCAGAGAAGTGGTTTGTGTAAAGAAGCAAAAAGCAAATAAAAAGTTAGAGACTTAAATTACATTCACTGGATTTTTCTCTTCTTTCACAAATTTAATTTCCCATATTATCTTTTCTCCAAAATGTTGAGTTATCATTGCGCCCCCTAAAAAATTACAGGTGCAATTTTTGACTCTGACACAATTAAATGATGCTGAGCGCGCAGGTTTAAGAATTTGAATTAATTCGCGCAGGGTGCTGGTAAAAGTTGAGTTGCCGAAGAGCTTCTGCCTCTAAGGGAAACTTAAAAACGATTTTTTCAGATCTGTCAAATTGTCCTAACAGCTAGTTAAAGCCTCGTCAAAGTTTAACAGACTCATCGACTTCCTACATCTTACGCGCCTTATATTGGAAGGTGATTAAATACTATGAACATATAACTATGGCATAGACACGCGACATTCAAACTCCCAACTGAAAGCGCACTGAGAAACCTCAGGCTCATTAATATATAGTCATTAAGCAATCCAAGTTAAAAAAAGCATTAGAAAGCAGCAAAAAATAATAGATAATAATACTAATAGAACTTTTGCAATGGCATATCTCTAAGCGCGTCATATACTATGGAACTCGTGCAGCTTTTCTTTATGAAGCTGGCTTTGCTCATGAAAAGATAGGTTCCCATTTCTCCGTAATCCTTTTTGTAGGCATCTTCAGTTATTGAACGCCACGTTATGTACCGCCATCTCAGTAAAGGCACCGCCAGCTCCTTCTGCAACCCATGATAAAATAATATAGAAAAAATACATAGCTTATAAGTGGACTCGTAAGAATGACACATTCCGTGACGACCTGGCAAGAGAAGATTGTCTGCAACTCTAATTTAAGGCACTCACCATTAGGTAGTGTTGAACCTTCACAAAAGCTATTTTTTCGGCACGGAATGGCGCTCTGACATCATTCCTGAGTGAACTAAATCCAGAATTTCGATTTGGACTTTTTTCCTGCTCAGTCATTCGGTTCAGATATAAACATAATGCGGGCATATTTGGAAAGACAAATTGCGCGAGGATGTCAAAATCGAACTGATTGAAGCAACATAGGGTTCCATAAAGCGCAGCAAGGCGCGACGAAGTGAGTTTTGACAAATTTTCTTGTGGATCGCCAAGCAATGACTTGAAAGACCGGTAAATTTCATTTAAGATGAAATCTCTAAGGTAATTGCATTCCGATTCGTAACTAGAGGAATAAATATGATAGCTATGGTGAGAAAAAAAAATGCTTCACCTTTCACAGATGCTGGCAATTCGCATTGCCGAATATTCTCGCACCTGCCAGTGTAAGTCATCATTCGGCTCCTTAGGTTCATATTCACAAATGGAGCAGGTCAAGCAGCTTTGAAGAATGTCGTAAAGTTGATGGTCAGTTGGGATGACTTTGGCTTCAACCATGGTTTTAACAATTCTCATTAGATTGAGAAGATTTTCCATTTGCCCTTGCAGCACATTTAAACGTACCTAAGAAAATGAGGGCATTAAAGGCAAAATAAATGCTTAGTATGTACGCCTTCACTAATGAACGCAAACAGTTGGATATTTTGCTGTTTTTTTCGTGCTGATCTGACTACGAGTTTCATAGCTTCTCTTCGGCGGCTCTCATTTCTTCCAATACAGGCGGCGCAGATATCTCTGTATGTTGAGATCGCATTACCGTCTCCATTTTTCTACAATTTTTTAGAAGAAGTGACAAATCGAGCGGAAATATCGGCTAACAGTGGCGCGTGGGATAGCTAACGAAGAACAGACATCTA
Organism: Moniezia expansa; assembly: GCA_019097775.1. Taxonomy (NCBI): domain Eukaryota; kingdom Metazoa; phylum Platyhelminthes; class Cestoda; order Cyclophyllidea; family Anoplocephalidae; genus Moniezia; species Moniezia expansa. The sequence continues at coordinate 20,328 of JADFDV010000273.1, read as the reverse complement.
CGAATCGTGAGGAGACAGCCAATGAAATGATACCTAATAATGAACAAAACCCTCCCTCACCAGATGAACGCATTTTTAAAACATACCAGCAGAAAGTTAGTTAAACTGAAATCTACAAACACTGTCCATTAATGGGCAAACAAAATAAGCACTGAAGCTAAACTCAGAACGAAAATGATGCTTCTAGGACTTTCTGCAATACTGATCTTGCTCAGATTGTTTGAGATTAGTGGGCAATTCATAGTCCTTCAAAATTTCATACTGACTCTAGCAAAAAAATTAATATGAAAAAAGATAAAATGAGGAAAACATAGAGAACTAGGGGTTTAACAGACCTTATCATCAGGAATCATTCTTAGATTATCAAAAGGCACTCGTGAGTAATTTTCACTGTGATTTCTAACAGGAAGTACTCATTTAAATTTTGAAATTGCAAGTACCTGAGTTGTGGCTGGTAACTTACCAGTTGAGGATTTGAAGTTACACTTTTGAGCATATGTATTAAAGTGCCAAGATGATATTATGCTAACAAAAGTGGTTCCTTCACTTATTTGGAAGCATTGATGTTTTTTTCCTGACCACGCGGTCTTTACATTTATTATTGTGATCTACCGTATTATTCGTGTTTTTGTTATTGCTTATTCAAAAGTTTCTGACACTGACACTGAATGCCTCCCTGAAACACTTTTTTACAGAGCAAGTGTAGAGTTTTTGACACAGGATGTTCGAATGCTTTACCTTACATCAGATAGTAACAACATGTTTGATTGAAGTTAAGGCGGAGGTTGAGAAAACCTAGGACATTTTGCTCAACCATCAAGTCAAAGTAGACACATTCGAGGGTTTTTGAGACCATTTACTCTTGACAAAGCAAGAACTGCTGAACACTATTAACGGACAAATAAGCAATTTCAATTATAAAAATCTTTAATTACTGAATAGAGGAAAATTTCAGTTGAGGAGTGAATCCTTTTTATGAGCGAATTTTGTTCTGGCTTACTGCCGACTTGTTCCGTTATGGCCATTTCGTTATTGCATTATTGTAGGGCATTTTTGTAATATTAAATGAACTCTTCGGTTTTGGAATTGAGAAGGCGGTAATGTACTGAAAATCAGCCTATTCTACGAATCTCAATTTCTACGTTTTCTCGTACTTGGTGACAGTCTTAAATGTTCGATTTCGGAAAACCCTATAAGACCTGTCAGATTAATTCGCAATTCACCACATAAAATATATTAAAAGTTACTTACAGATACTTGGAGCACTGGGCGAGATTTTCAGGAATACCAGGGCTCTTGAGGATAAATGTATTTTATAGAGCTTGGTTGTGTGTCCTCTTTGCAATTCAATGGTGCACTCATCTAGAAGCACACCATAGAAGGAACACATTTTCCCGCCATTATGCTGATGAGTACTACGCCAATCCGCGCACCGGCTACAGGTGTTTTGAATTGCTAGCGGTAATTAAACAATTTCCTTTTTTATTCATCCAAGAGACGTCTCCCATTTGAGAAGTTCTGGACATCGGTTCAAAGTTTTTCATTGAATTGATTTGATTCTAATTCACGAGAGCCTTTTGGGACTCTATAGTGAAGAAAATTCTGTTTCTGGATAAGACATCCGCGTATTGACTGTATTTTTGTAGTTTGTACTTTTTCTGAGTCTTGTTTTTACATTTATCATAGGTTTTCCACGTAAATAGTCTCTTTTTTTCTGAGTATCACATATCGGGCATGGTGCTTACTAGGATCTAGAATTCCCGTGTGGTCTCTAATATGCGGGCCCAATGTATCACTGACAGCGATTTGAACGGGGTGAGATTCTTAATAAGATCGATTCCTACCAAGACTTCATTTAAGGGTTGGTTATGACGCATTAGTTTATTGGAAATACAGAGATTTGGATAAGGAGGTTCACTTGATAATAGTCTGCATTAAGACCAGCACCTCTGAATGGCAAGACGTCAAGGAAGCTTATGGCTTTACACTTTTGGGCAATAATAAGATTCATTATTGATGAAGCGTTATTCAGAGCATACCTTCTTTAGTTTACCTAGTCAGAGGAAGTAATTTTATAAGGGAATCCAGTTGAAAATACAAACAAATTAGTAATAGAAATTGATTTGCACTAGTAAGGACATTATTAGTACAAACGACAACCGTGGTTATGTGATGGTCACGAACATTAAGGCCATGTCTAGAGTCAAAAGTTCCCGTGAAGAGAACACCAAAGCAATGAATTGGGAGCCGTATTCTAAATTATAAATTTTACGAATTCCTGAGACCTCTGTGGTGGTAGCCTTCAACTGCGCTTAAAGGAGGCCTGAGATTTGCACCCACTTAAATAGCCTTTGTGCACCACAACAGAAGAGTGCTTTCCAAGGTCTCAGTATGAATGGAGTGATGCGTTCTTTAAACGCTGCCGTTGAAGTAAGCAAATATTGGAGGACAAAGTGCTGGGTAGAATAGTAGTAGTTAGGACAGATTGACTAGACGCCGAGCACACAAATGATGAGACGAAATCATTACGATTTCAGAAGGGAAAATGTGTTAAGACTCATAAGATCCTGGAATCGTTAAAAGATTTTTAAAAATGTTTTTTTTTTGTTTTCTCAAATGGGAAAATTCAATTTAAGCTTCACTTTCTGTAGCCTGAATGAAAGAAATCTACATGAGCTAATACTTTATTTTCCTTATCAGGTTCGTTCGAAGCTTGGAGACGCTAGGTAACTTGCCGGTTATTGAATCGGCATTGATTTAAATCTGTAAAAACTATTTTTAATGAAGGAAAGGATGAACGAAAAAGAATAAACGCGATGTCATTGGAAAATCAGAAGTTGAATTTAAAGTTATCCCTTCGAAGGTGCCAAATGGTAGGAAAATAGGATATAATAAAAAATAACGCGGAATAAAAGTGCAAAAATTTGGCTCGCATCTGATTGCCTTTCTACAAATACAAAACCAAGTCCCTATTGTTCCAGAAAATGGGGTTCAGGAGAGGACTGAGGTTAGTCTTATTCATTACCTCCCTCGGTTCGTCTCAGCCGACAATCGTCTCGCGGCTGTCTTCTTTAACGTTTTTCCACTTTCTTTACAAATGTTTCCTCCATTAATCAGTCCGTTTGATTTTTGGAGTTCCTTTCTACGCAAATTGAAATCAGTGTTTTTCTAAATAGGCTACGGAGCCAAGCCATGAACATTAGCGATTGCATTTTAATTCAAGAGATCACATCTTGACCATTCGAGAAAAAATTCTAATGAATTCTAGGTTTTTTGCAGTGCTAGCGTTCACCAATTGGGTAACTGACGTAATGCAATCGAACTCTGGGAAGGCGATCGTATGTGTCCTCTGTTTGGACATAAACAATGAGCTTCTAAACCTAGTTTGAGCTTTTTTAGTAGGATCAGAGCAACCAAATTTATGTGACAGATTTTTTGAACTTCGGTTGTCCTTTACTTAAAGCGGTTAGACTACATTTGTATCTATGTTGTGAATTGCTAATCCACCATTTGCAGCTCAATAAGCCCACAAGCGTTGTTCACGGACCGTAGATTAGGATGGGCTTTGGCATTAGTCAAGAGGTGATGGCACCATAGCTCTAAGCTCGTATAACTTACGTCCTATGATTTTGATCAGCGGTATCGCCACCATGTTTGTCTCGTCACCTTACCGTGTTTTTAAATTTTTTTTCCTATTTAACAGCCTCCAACGTGCATGGTTACCATTTCGTCATCTTATTCGAAGAATAAATCAACACGCCGGCTTTCTGTATTTACGTATTCTGCGTTTATCTTCTTCAACCTGGAATGGAAAACGTGCAGTAAGCTTGGACAATGAATGTCACTTACGTTCATTTTCGGTAACTAGGTTACTAGGTCCTCAAGACCGCTACCGTTTTTCATTAGTCTTGCAAATCTCAAACCGCAACTGACGGTGTAGCGTTCGTAAATGTCAGTTATCTTTCAGCAAAATTAAATAGAAGCTATTTGTTTTAGTTAACTAATTAATTTATTTGTTCTATTGTGTATTTCCATTTGGGAATGTCACCATCGATGATGACTCAATTCGCAGAATGACGGTAGTTTCTCTGAGCTTTGAATAAATGTCTTGTTCCATTAAGCGCACTATTTCTTAGGTGTGATCACAATGCCACGCCCAGAAAATCTACCATGTTCACTAATACTGAAAATTCGTTATAAAATAACATTGGCACTTGTTAATATATAATACGAATGTGTTTCAAATTTACCCCATCTCTTCCTTCGTATGCTGAAATTAAGCTGAAGAGTCAACTATGCATTTTATGCCTGTGCAATTAATTAAGAGATTAGGTTCTTAAAATTAAGATACAAATATTGCCTTTCCTATGACTCTGTGAAAGATAAAAGGCGTGGCACGAAAACTTACTTTTGCAATAAGGAGAAGGAGAAATAATTTTTTCCGTTCTTTTGGTCGCTTATAAATGTGTAGCATAATGTTTGGATCCATAGAAAACATCTACTAATTCCGCACATCAAAGGCATACTCAACTATGGGCGCTTCACTTTTATCTCCTTCTGGAAGAATGACCAATTTCTCGTAGTCTAGAAACTTATTTTTTCTCACCGTTCTTTGCTGACTTTTCGATGAATAGAAAAAAACTTGGGTAACTATTGACTAGTATTAAGCAAGAAATTTGGGACTCTTTTGAAATTGTATCTAAGGCAATATAATGCATGAACGCGTTAAAAATTTTTCCTACTCAGCTGAAATTAAAAAAATGATACTAAAGATGAACGATTTAAATATGCAAAAATTCGATAATTGAAAGCGTTCCACTTTAAGATATTGTAGATTATAACTTTCTCGTCTTTAACGCAATCAGTGCTTGTAAGTACCAACATTTCAGCGAATGGTTAGGCGGTGAAAATTTGTGACAAATTTCTATTTTTTTATAATTGTTTCAAGCAAATGACTCCGTAAGGTTAAAGAGAATCGGAGCGATTGGAGGTATTTATACATGTGGTCATTACTCAGGTGCACAGAGTGTAGTGCGTGTAAGACGACTTTTGTTAAGTGGCAATCAGTGGGTGCAACTTGTCGGGAAACAGCCGAACTTTTTGGCGTTTTATCTGTAGACAGATCAATTGACGAGACAAATGTGGTGGAGACACCGGCTTATAGCTAGCTATGGAGTCCCGTGAGTGACGATGCATTTCGATTTAGTTATTAGAAGGTAAGTTATGATTATATTCGTCAAATTCAAAGTTGCTTATTTTCTAAAGATTCACCACAGTGGGATTCTTACTGTCAATTCCATATTACCATCGTTGTCTTACAAGAATTGTATTCAATATGCAAATGCACTGCTAGCATTTAGTGTATAATGGTAGTACTTCATGCAGCTCTTGCAATATTCATTTTATGAGGTATATCCAACTGTTCAGCGCCCCTCAAGTCGATTATACACATTAACCTTTCCTCTTTAGAAGTATTTGTTTATAGGCTTTAAGTCAAATATTTGCAATTTAGCCTTCGTTGTATCGCCTTAATAATAAAACATTGGATTCCAGTCCAGATTGGAACACCTTTTCTCAATGTGTATACGTTCAGGATGTATTCAAACGGGATGATCATCACACCATCGCTGAAATTCTTCAGAAGTGTTTCATTTAGGAAAAAATCATGGTAGAATTTGCAAAATTTAAATATGAAACTACTCCGGCCTACGAGATCAAATACTCATCACTATCAGAAATCGAAAAGTAAGTCCAAAACTTTAGATGTCCGAGGGATGAGAAAATCGGAGTTCATTAGGAATTTCTTCGTTTTACGTCTGGTAATTTGACAATTGATATCTTTTCACTGATTTGATAAGTCTTGTACATGGGAAACACCCTGTAGCTTGGGTGATTGATTACTCAATATGCTCACATATGTATTGGAGTTAGCCAAGTACTAGATGTTGCTGAATGAGAAAAATAGAGAAAAAAATCGAGCCCTTGTCATAGTAAAAATTATACAAAAGAGGTACAAAGCGTAGAATCTTTGCATGCTTCGAATAATAAACTGTCCATTCCATTCTAAATAAAATTTCATAACCGATTCCTTAAACCAAGCAAAACAGGAGCAAAGGATAAGTTAGATTAAAATATTGTTGAAGTACCAAATTGACCTGACTTTTAGCTCTCTGAACAATTCAGACAGTTTTTTCGAGCAACAGTTGTCATTAAGTCGAAAAATAAAAATTTAAAAAAAGGGTAACTAATTTATTTTAACGGAAATGGTAATATTTACACATGTACAAACCTGAAGTATGAATACCATTAATCAAGCCTAAGAATGCTTTCGAAACTGACAAACAAAACCAGAAAATTCCGGGGGACATTGACAACGACACTTCTTCCAGGGCATCCAAGGCCTCAAAAGCAGTCCTCCGTTGAGACAACTGGGTAGACATTGACGTACGCGGTAGATAAATGTCATAATTACAGTATTAATTTGCTCAGGTACAAATACATTCTGCTCCGCTTCGGCCGCATTAGATCCGTATCGCCCAATAGCGGTGGAATCGCTCATACCAGTCAATGTGTTTGCGAATATGAAGAAGTACATTAATGAATGACATATGAAGAAAGTCATGCTATGACTCATACAAGTTAATTTAAGTTTAAAACCCCCTTTTATAGTCGCGCATGGCATGTTTGCGGCACAACAAAGCGGAATTTCAACAAGCGCATTCAAATAATATGAACTGCTATTAATTTAAAATTTGCATTAAAATATTATGGCACCAAAGTGGCGAGGTTCTGACACGTCATCTAAAAAATTTTCCGGTTGCACAAGAAACATCATGTCGATTTCACCTGATATTTTGTAAATTTCTTTCAATCAAGTGGGAATCAGGTGAAATGGGCAGGTGATGCTGATGATATCAATGGCAAAATTAATCGAGCTTAGACTTTTTCCTTGCGACTAAGAATTTTTTCACCATAAAATACCCAGTTCAGTCATATCAGTGGAAGTGATGTCGCTGCCAAAAGGCTATCACCATTTTGCGCAAAAAAATATGCCTTACAAGCAACCCTTACCCCGTTTTAGTAAATAGGCATATCTGCCGAAACAATGGGTAATAAACAAGACTGTGACCTTATTTGACCGCGAAAACCATTTGACCTTGCATCTTTCACCTATATATCTTCCTTACTTTTTAAACAGTATATTTATTGGACACAGTAGGCTATCTAAGCAAGTATAATTGGCTGCCAAAGGTTTTCTATACTTTGATCTAAGAAATAGAGGTCCGGAAAATGTGAAGTCTACGTTTTGAGCCTTTTAACAGGGAGCTCGTTTTGCTGCTAGAAATCTGATTCACGTGCTATCTTTCTCTTACTGTTTCAAATACATTTTGCACCCAAATAAATGTTCGGATAGGCTTTCTCCCATCGGCGATTTCAGGGTTCGGAGTCCAAAACGTTTGGAATGCAATGGATCTACCTGCATTCCACACACATTTAAGTGCATATTCTAAAGCCGAAGACATCCTTAGGAAGCATAAGTTATTCAAGCTCACTATCATACTGCCATCGCTCTTTGACTAATACCAATGCCTATCCTAATATATGGTCTGTGAACGACGGTTGTAGGTTTATTGGGCTGCAAATATTCGATTAGCGATTTACAAAACAGATACAAATAGATTCTAAGTGCGTTAAGTAAAAGACAACCCAACACTCTGTCCTCCAATATTTGCTTACTTCAACGGCAGCGTTTAAAGAACGCATCACTCCATTCATACTGAGACCTTGGAAAGCACTCTTCTGTTGTGGTGCACAAAGGCTATTTAAGTGGGTGCAAATCTCAGGCCTCCTTTAAGCGCAGTTGAAGGCTACCACCACAGAGGTCTCAGGAATTCGTAAAATTTATAATTTAGAATACGGCTCCCAATTCATTGCTTTGGTGTTCTCTTCACGGGAACTTTTGACTCTAGACATGGCCTTAATGTTCGTGACCATCACATAACCACGGTTGTCGTTTGTACTAATAATGTCCTTACTAGTGCAAATCAATTTCTATTACTAATTTGTTTGTATTTTCAACTGGATTCCCTTATAAAATTACTTCCTCTGACTAGGTAAACTAAAGAAGGTATGCTCTGAATAACGCTTCATCAATAATGAATCTTATTATTGCCCAAAAGTGTAAAGCCATAAGCTTCCTTGACGTCTTGCCATTCAGAGGTGCTGGTCTTAATGCAGACTATTATCAAGTGAACCTCCTTATCCAAATCTCTGTATTTCCAATAAACTAATGCGTCATAACCAACCCTTAAATGAAGTCTTGGTAGGAATCGATCTTATTAAGAATCTCACCCCGTTCAAATCGCTGTCAGTGATACATTGGGCCCGCATATTAGAGACCACACGGGAATTCTAGATCCTAGTAAGCACCATGCCCGATATGTGATACTCAGAAAAAAAGAGACTATTTACGTGGAAAACCTATGATAAATGTAAAAACAAGACTCAGAAAAAGTACAAACTACAAAAATACAGTCAATACGCGGATGTCTTATCCAGAAACAGAATTTTCTTCACTATAGAGTCCCAAAAGGCTCTCGTGAATTAGAATCAAATCAATTCAATGAAAAACTTTGAACCGATGTCCAGAACTTCTCAAATGGGAGACGTCTCTTGGATGAATAAAAAAGGAAATTGTTTAATTACCGCTAGCAATTCAAAACACCTGTAATAATAACTATTCTATTTAGCGAATTTCTCGCTTTTATAGGGATAATGATACCGTTTCCAAATTCGGCAATTCACTGCTCGCATAAGTTTGATGTCTTTATACTAAATTTAAAGAATTAGAATGTTTCGAATTACCTTGACAATTTCTCTAAGTATGTTCATCTTTTCAGATTCGATATGAATTTCCTCATGTCTCTTTCAGCGCTTGAAGTACAGACTGATGCCAGTATAGAAGTGTTTCGAATTACGGGATCTTGCATCAAACTTTTTTGAAATTTCCATTAATGTTGAAATCCTGTAAAATACTAGCTACTGAATATCGAAAGTAACCTAATTTCTAGCAGTTAGTTATCATCATATTTGTAAAGCCTGTTAATTTAGCAGCAGTAAAGGTTAAAAGTGTAAAATTATTTGTATAAACAAGTGGTTTCTTTCGATACGGTGGAATAAAAATTTAGATTTCAATTCGATTCGAATTTCGTAATAGGAAAGAAAAATCCCAACAATTACGTCGGAGAATCCCACAATAAACGGAAAAATCGGTGACTTTCAGTTAGGTTTTTTGCGCCTGATTCCGTATCCACACATTATAGAAACCACCTTTAACTTAGCGAGAACGTTCAAGAATTCTCCCCGTTGGACCAACTCGTTTGAAAGCGTGATAACGCAAATACTTGTGCCCATTCGCAGACACGGTTTTAGCTTTAACGTTTTTCATCAGACCGAGCTGTACTCTAGGCATCAAAATGAAGTAAACATAGCACCAAAGAATTAAGTTACATCTAATTGGGCACTTTGAACACTGAGTTCTCTGGTTCCGCTTTGGACAATCCTTGTTACTGGTCCGCTTCAAGGTGAGCTCTTCTCAAATTCTTCACTTCTGAACAAGAGAATCTGTTCGGACTACATCCTCCTCAGTTTCCTTCCTATTAAAAGGGGTTGTAAAGCATCTGCTTATTGATCAAACGTACAACCTATGCACTATTCGCTTTTGCGTGAATTCAACCTTTCTTTAGATAAGTGCATGAATGTTTATTTTATGAAGCTTAATAGGTACTGGCAAAGCACTATAATTGATAGAATACGTACATTGGACTGCTGAGCGCTCTTTACGTAACTCACGACGCACATTTAAGAGATTCCAGTGGAAACATATCTTCGGTTGCAATTTCACCCTAGCAGAAATGAAACTAGACCTGCAACAGATGCAGAGCTCAACTCACTCATCCATTTTGAAAGGGACAATTTGATTGCCTACCGATTTATCAATTTAGTTACCTGATTCGAGTTATTGTAAGGGTTTCGCTGAACCATTAAGCATATCCTCGGACAGTAAGCATATGCTCGGACAGTTTGACAGGAGTTCGACAAGAAAAGTGAAAACCCAGAAGCAAGTATTTTTATCATCTTAATAATTCTTGTGTACAAGCAAATAATTCTCATTGTTCAAAATTTTCAGCGAAAAAATGAACAAAGTTGAAGGCCATGCAAATAGTAAATATCTACATGTCAGGCATCCAACTGATGTGCATGCGTCAAAGCGATAATATTGCATTAATGGCTCAACATTTTTAAATTTTCAACATATGTACCGCAAAAGTACTAAGTTGAATGAGGAATTTCCTGTTGATACTCACTACTTCATAAGACTCAAAACCATTCACGGCATTTGTAGCAAAGAGTACATTCGAGTTCCTTGCGCATTCGAGTTTCTACCTTGTAATTGTGTGCTAGTTACCCGATTTGTTAATTATTATCCCTTTACCGATTAAAGATCCAAAATTCTCAATTGGTTTTGAGGTAAATTTAATGACTGTAGGATTTAGTGAGAGAAATATGAACAGCTTAAACAAAATGTTTGTCTTATAGGCATTCGGTTGACTGAGAAATAAAGAAGTAATAAGCCTTTCAAAGCGTTAACGCCCTGTCCACAAGTAGTCAGTGTAGTTTAAGGCGTAATTTAAAATTAAACAGCGATGTTAGTCCTTTGACATCAAGCTTCTTGAAATGATTTCTTATAAGGAGGTTGAGAAAACTGGGGCATAGGAGGTATACTCTTGACTTGCACGATAAAAGTTTTCATAAAATTAAGAATGGAAAATACAGATGAGGTCACGATGTTTAGAAATTGCGATTCATAAATCTTTACTTTCCAAATGCGACATTGATCTACCTTCTTCAATTTAGAAAATCAGAATTTATTTAAACTACCTTGGTTAAGTTCAGTTCTAATTTAGACGCTTTATTGTCCTAGAATTTGAATAAATGCAACTTTTTCGTTTAGCAGACACCTAGCGCATCAAATCACTAGTTTGCTAACCACTGAAAATCATTCCAGAATATAAGGCCAAAACTTGCAAAGGATATCAAACAATAATTTAATCTATTTGAATGCAAAATAAATTATTCGTTAGTAAGTGCAACCATTACTATACCATCAGATCTTCCTTTAATCACATGTGTGCTTGGATTATCGCTAGTGTGGAAGTATCTGAATGCCACTCAAACAGTATTTTGCATAATCAAATGAAGTTGGATTTGTAATGCGATTTTCACTTAGCTACTTCAAGGTATGCAAAAATCCGAGAAGGAATTTAACTTAGCTCGAAAATTCAAAGGAAGGGTTTTAAGAAGACCTAAAATGAATCTAACACATTTACAAGACCGATCGTAAAATAAAGAACTTATTTAAAAGCCCAAGTTGCGCCTTTGAATACGCTGAAAGCTGCAATGAAGAAGAGGTGTTTCGTTGGGTTGGACGTAAGAATCAGCTGTTCGTGCTGGTATTGATATTCCACATTGTTGTCAAACTTTGGTTCCGTCTAGATTGCTGATTACCACTTGGATGCCATTCGGACAAGAAACAGAGGGCAGGAATTTCATCAAGTGGATATTTTTCATGCGCCTACAGAAGAAATATGAACACAAACTGCACAGTGTAATTTTCTATATAAAGTGAATTTTACATGTTTGTTAGATTGTAAGCAACAAAGTTGTCTCTTAGCTTCACGATCATATCATTGAAGCATTTATTTAGTAGTTATTTATGGATGTCATTTATTCTTGGGTGCACTGAATTCTGGAATGCCTTCTCCAATGGTCATTTTTTGAGAACAGACCTTAGCCGAGTGAGAATGCTACTATCGATACCTCTTATTTCGCTTAAGCTTTAAAGAGTTAAAAAACAAGTTTTCAGAAAACAAATGATAGAGCGGGGTTGTAGGGATAGTCATTGGCAGCGAAACGATTCGAACAAAATTATTCTGGTAAAATCAGTAGATATAAACGCAAAGATGACAAAACCCTAAGGGCATGCATGGAATATTCACGTAAACCCGGAAAACCATTGGTGTTGCATCCAAGACTTTTGTATCCCAAAGCCTTTTAGATTTTAAGGGATATAAATAGCACGACAGAAGGGTGATTCTTTAATATTTGAAAACCACAAAATCGGCTAAGCCTCTACCTTAGCGGTCTCCAGCTAAGCCTAGCGATTCCCAGGCTAGCGATCCCCCCAGGTTCGGGGAAGGCTGGCATCACCGATGAGAGAAAGTCTACTTTCTACTTAGAATGCAAGATGTGCTTAAGACAATAATTGGAGGGAAGCACAACAACTGTAATTCTGCCAACAAAATGGACTTCCGTTGCAAAGGCCATATTTCTTGGACCTTTGTTCTCAAATGTAAACATAAAAAGCCGGTGGCAGCTAATTAAGCTGGTTTAGGTAACCCGCAAACGTCTTAAGTGGGGAGCTCGGCTATACACGCAAGTGTTCGTTAACCTAAATAAGTTCCAAAAAGAAATCATCATCTCGCATTTCGCCTACTAATGGAATGTGCATTTTATGCTTAAAGGTAACTCAAGATTTCTAAAGTTAAGAAAAACATAAAGACATTTTGAAAAGAGGATTTTCAAATGAACAGCCTAAAACACTCAGTTAAGGTAAAAATGTCTGCATAAGATTGAAGTAGATCATTTCTCCAAGCTCCTTTGTCTAAAATAAATGTGTTTGATTATCAAAACGATTTATTATCTAACCTTCTCAGCGCTTTCAACAATTATTCGATATTGATGTATACCAAGTTGGCGAATATAAATGAAGATCGAATTCATTAATAACAAACCATCATCAGTATCCTCAATATCATCTTCGTAGACGAGACTGACATTAAAGAGTATACATTATGTGCTTCATTAATTACCCGATCATTAGATTTTTCACCTGCTGGGTCAAAACCGACAGGGACTTATCAAACTGCATCTCAAACTCCTGCATAAACATGCTGACGCGGCGTCGAGAATGTTTTTTGATAGCGTTACGCTTCGAACACCGAGAAGTTAAAAGCCAAAGGGTTTTTAAATATTTAAGTAGATACAGTGGTTAATTTTGTTAAGCCTTACAGATATTAATGTTCATAGATATGAAGTGCTATTGGCCGCCTTAGTAAGCAGTGAGCAAAATGTTTTTTGAATTCTCTTCACTTCAAATGAGAAGTGAAAACTTCCGACAAGTTCACTATTTAAAGGTCGGTAGAGAACCTTAAATTTAAAAAAAATCAGCCATGAATAAGCGTGAGCTTTGTAAACTAGCAGTAGCCATTAAATCGGATGGCCGGAAGGAACTTATTGTTTGTAAGAATTAACTTAGAATGGCAGTATGTAGTACAGTGGACCATTGACTATTACTATGCACTGAGTAGAAGGTAAGATGTCGTTACATGTAATCTAAACTTTCAAATGTGTTAGTCGAAATGGTAGGAACTCGAAATCTACGTCACATAGTAACTGAGGACTAAAATGAGGATCATAATGGGTTAAACAAGCCACTTTAACGCAAATATTATGCCATTAAGCTGTTCTGTTCTTCTTATAATAAATGGTCGCCTTAAGGGCAAACTGGAGACTTTACTGATGCTCAATTAATATTTCCCATATCCCATGGGTCAAGTTTAGTCATTTGTATTAGAATGAAATTGGCCACTCATGGAAGTCATTCCCCAAAGTTACCATCTTTTGGAAGCGTCGCATTTGTTATCTTAACAAAGATGGTGAATGATAAATTTGAAAACCTCCAGAGTCAGTATTACTTTTAGTATAAGGTAGCTCATGTTTGATATTTAAACAAAACACAAACGTCAAGCTGTTCAAATCAAGATGTTTTATTCAAAGCAATTTTTTTCTCCTCACTCATTAGGGCAAGTCCCAAGGACTTATTGGGGGTACAACAGAAGTAAAAATAGCTTTTATTACAAGTAAGCACAAAAGTTAACACAGAACACATTTAAAACGTATTTTGACGTGTACGGCTGTGTTGTCTCTTCTCTGATGTGGCCTCGTCGTACAGGTAGAAGTTCAGCTTCGTCGTGGCGCCTCGTCCGTATTAATGTCTCCTACCAGAAATCTTTCAAAAATCTGAAGGAGACTCCATTCATTGCTACATGCACGTGCGTTCCGCATTCCAGTTTGAGACCATGAATCTGGTTAAATATCTAGTGCCTTGTGTTCCAAGCTGTAAGAAGTTGTACTTCTGCTGGCATAATCTGATTTTATACGTCCGGAGGGTGATTAGTCCTTTACCGGCCGTCCCTCTCATTAGCCCCCAAAGTTGCCCCTGGGGTTACCGGTGGTCACCACGAGGAGGTTGAGAGTAGGTTTGACCACCATTCAAAGCAATAATCTTTGGTTTGATTACCGAAAATGACTCGCTCGAGCATCATATGTTAGTCATTCGTTAAGGTTCTAAGGTGAAATCCGCCAATCTTTTTATTGTAGTAAGCACTAAACGGTGAATAATATTTTATTAGTTACCGAGGTAATTTTAGATGATAATTCCGTCAAGTTCACACAATTAGAATGTCATTGCTTGGCGCTGAAACTGCAGTCCATGTTGATTCAGAAAACTCGTTGAGTAGAATAATCAATCACCCAAAAAGAAGGCTTGAAAAATAACAATAAATTTAATTCAGTGATTCAAACAAGCTAGTATAATAAATGTTGCGAATGCCTAGCACAAGTGGATAACCAACATTATTGAAGAAAATTTCCACAACATAGAATTTTTACCTAGTGCCATACAAACTGAGTTGTAAAAGACAACTTATGGGAGTATTTGAAAATAATCGTATTCGATAAACTTTTACCGCAAAATTATTTATTAATTGAAAATAATTAGGTGGACTGTTACATTTAAAAAATGGGATCATGCCCTGCTGTCCAATAGGGGTGTAAGGTCGGAAACATTCTAAAAAATGCTTTTATTTTGAAAGAAATTAGAACTTAAATGCAGCACTAAGTAACGACGGAACGGCGGATTCACTTCTTTCTGCTCCATTCTTTTATTAAATAGTTTTGAGATCTTAACAAGTTTATATTAATTATGTCAATTCTTAGCCGCAAATGACGTCGAAAATCATAAATAACTAAACGTTGGAACGTTAGTTACTAAGTCTCAATCTTTAATATTCCATTATTCTGCACCTTGCTTTTACACTGCCTCACCTTAGGCTCTTATCTAGAGTCTCTACTCTAAGATGCTCGGCTAAGACGCACGTAATTGGGCAAATGTGCATCTAGTACGACGACTTTACTAATAGGCCCATCACATCTATTTCACAAAGTAAATCATTTTTTATGTTATCATAAGTAGAAAACGGAAAAAACGCCTTCTGATAGATTAAAAACCGTGTATTTTGCTATTCAATGAATCAGTAATAAACAACGAATATGATAGGTGATTCAATACAAAAACTAAAAAATTGGAACATTTTACAACCGAATGAAAAGTAATCTTGTGAATTCCCATTAATATAACGCATTTTCGATCTGTGCTGTGATTATCCGCTAGAGCAAGTAGCAACAGTAAACGACAATTTTCGTTTTTTTATAAAACAGATTTGACTTGAATGGGAGGAGCCGAGCAGTATTCAGTGCTTAAATAAAATTTGTTAAAGTAGTTTTGATCTGGTTGTATGATTTACACGTTCAGTTGGTCGTATAAATTTGAGTGACTATTGCTTATTTGCGCTAAGCCATCTCTTAAATGATAATCAAACGCAGCTTACTAAAATCAAGCAGTTAGGACAAATATGCGAATAATTAATGTTCTTTACAAGACTTCTGTTACTCCTTAATAGTACATGGCAATAAATTTAGTTGGCGGGCTACAAGAAATCTTCAGTAGCCGACATGGTAACCAAAGTGATCAGTTCTCTACCTTGGAGGGTTTTAGTGATCGGTTAAATAGATTCTACACCGCTGCAATCATCATAATCCTCGCCGGAGTCACTGTTACTACCGTCTACTTCCTAAAACCTATTTCCTGCACGCTCCCACATACACCATCCCCGGGTTTCACCGCCTATGCAGAATCAGTTTGTTGGGTGCAGGGAAAAGTTGGCTTTGCCAAATCTGACAAGATTCCAGGAAATGAAGCGGAATGGATTAAAATTCGAGAGAATTCTGATATGTGTAAGTTCAGTTATCGAATGACTATAAATCGTTCTCAACTGTCCATATTTTCAGCATTTTACCAATGGGTGCCTTTCTGTCTGGCAATTCAAGCGATTCTCTTCTATATCCCCTACCTGATTTGGCAGGCCCTCTCAATCAACACCCTAGGGGACAATTTCAATTACCTCGCGACAAGAGCCAAATCAGCCTCTATGACCAACGACACAGACTCGAGGCTGCGGCTTGCCAAGGCCTGCACAAACCAACTTCATCTGTTCACTCTACAGCATGTTGATTGAAGACGATCGGCATGGGCTAGATTTCAGCGTTCCATCGTGACTCATCCACCACGATTGCAAATTCTTATGTTCAGTAAACGATTGGGGAATCGGATGGCTATCTATTATCAATTCACGAAAATCTTTTACTTAATAAACTGCGATGGACAGTTGTATTTGATCATGTTTTTCATTGCACCAAATGCTGAAAGTCGGTATGGTGTCATCGATTTCTCAGTGCGTCTCTACAATACTACTGTGAGTTGGAAAGAATGGAGCGGAAGCGACTTATTTCCTCTTCAAACATTATGTCCAATCATGATCGCAGAACTGGGAAATCGTGCTCAGCTTTACACCGCAATTTGTGCACTTCCTGCGAATATGCTGAACGTGAAGATTTTTATGTTCCTCTGGACATGGATATTTATGGTCATCATTGTGTCTGGATTTTCAACAATCATTTGGGTGAGCGGACTTCTATTGAATCCTTTGAACTAGACATTTCTTAAAAATTTTTCTTGAGGTTTCTCTCTTCACAGCGGATTCGTTAGCTAATGTTGAGGTATACGCTCCATAGTGTTCAGACCCCAAATTTAAAGAAGAAGCTCAAAGGTTCTGCAAAGCAGTAGTTGGATATGATGGAACGTTTTTGATTCAAATGTTAAGGTTGAATGTTGAAGATGTAGTTGCCGTTGAAATCCTAGCCGGGTGTACGAAATTTTTAGAAAAAATCGGCAAAAGTTGGAAGTAACGGGATTTGTATTTTGAATAATTTACAGTTTCAGTGCTTGAAAATATCTGTTTTAGCTTTATGCCTTGCAATAAAAGATAAGAGCATTGATGCTTGCCAAATTTCATTATTTTGAAACGCTGACAATAAAAAAATTGCAGTATGCACATTATTTAAGGTATTGTGGAAGGCTAGGAGACACCAACGTGTAAAAAGTGGATTTTGACATATTTACATACTCTGGTCAAGAAATTATCAAAAAGTCGCAGGTAAGATATCAGATGAGGGGATAAAAGAATTGCTCGCGCAGAGGCAAAATCATATTTCATCAAACAGGTAGGAGATAGGGTTAGGGTTAGGGTTAGGGTTAGGGTTAGGGTTAGGGTTAGGGTTAGGGTTAGGGTTAGGGTTAGGGTTAGGTTAGGGTTAGGGTTAGGGTTAGGTTAGGGTTAGGGTTAGGGTTAGGGTTAGGGTTAGGGTTAGGGTTAGGGTTAGGGTTAGGGTTAGGGTTAGGGTTAGGGTTAGGGTTAGGGTTAGGGTTAGGGTTAGGGTTAGGGTTAGGGTTAGGGTTAGGGTTAGGGTAGGGTTAGGGTTAGGGTTAGGGTTAGGGTTAGGGCTTAGGGTTAGGGTTAGGGTTAGGG
>JADFDV010000269.1:0-19620 GCA_019097775.1 Moniezia expansa | reverse complement strand
ATTAGGCTCAAGATGATTTAATTTTATCTGCCAACTGCTCAAATGCACTACCGGCAAAATCACTCTTGAAGTCCTTAGAGCGCGTAAGAACACGCATCACATCGTTGTGTAATTTTGTTCAATTTCTGCTTAATTTGCAGCAAACTATGCTCAGGATGATCTTATTTTATCTGTCTTATGCTCAAATGCATTCTCGTCAAAGGCAACGATTGCAGCTCTAAGCAAGCGTTAGAATTTGTATGTCAGCGTGTTATGATTTTATACTGTGTGTAAAAATTTTGGCACCAGAAGAAGATCCAATTACTCTTATTTTAATTGCCATAAGCTCAAACGCATTCACGGATAATGCGGGGATTGCAGCCCCGAGGGCGCGTTGAAAAGACGTATCACGGCGTGTTAGGATTTCGTCCTATTTGTGGAAAATTGCGGGCAGCAGCGGATGCAGCTCTTTATACTTTTGTTTTGTCTACCACTTGCGTCGTTTGCATTCAATGCGAAGATGGCGCTTGCAGAACGATTGGTGAGCAAAATGATGCATCAGGTCTTTTTATAATTAATTTAGATTTCCTGCTTATTTTGCAGTGAATTAGGCTCAAGATGATTTAATTTTATCTGCCAACTGCTCAAATGCACTACCGGCAAAATCACTCTTGAAGTCCTTAGAGCGCGTAAGAACACGCATCACATCTTTGTGTAATTTTGTTCAATTTCTGCTTAATTTGCAGCAAACTATGCTCAGGATGATCTTATTTTATCTGTCTTATGCTCAAATGCATTCTCGTCAAAGGCAACGATTGCAGCTCTAAGCAAGCGTTAGAATTTGTATGTCAGCGTGTTATGATTTTATACTGTGTGTAAAAATTTTGGCACCAGAATAAGATCCAATAACTCTTAGTTAAATTGCCATAAGCTCAAACGCATTTACGGATAATGCGGTTATCGCAGACCCGAGGGCGCGTTGAAAAGACGTATCACGGCGTGTTAGGATTTCCTATTGTGTTATGATTTTATACTGTGTGTAAAAATTTTGGCACCAGAAGAAGATCCAATTACTCTTATTTTAATTGCCGTAAGTTCAAAAGCATTCACGGATAATGCGGGGATTGCAGCCCCGAGGGCGCGTTGAAAAGACGTATCACGGCGTGTTAGGATTTCGTCCTATTTGTGAAAATTTCGGCAGCAGCGGATGCAGCTCTTTATACTTTTGTTTTGTCTACCACTTGCTCGTTTGCATTCAATGCGAAGATGGCGCTTGCAGAACGATTGGTGCGCAAAATGATGCATCTGGTCTTTTTATAATTTATTTAGATTTCTGCTTATTTTGCAGTGAATTAGGCTCAAGATGATTTAATTTTATCTGCCAACTGCTCAAATACACTACCGGCAAAATCACTCTTGAAGTCCTTAGAGCGTGTAAGAACACGCATCACATCTTGTGTAATTTTGTTCAATTTCTGCTTAATTTGCAGCAAACTATGCTCAGGATGATCTTATTTTATCTGTCTTATGCTCAAATGCATTCTCGTCAAAGGCAACGATTGCAGCTCTAAGCAAGCGTTAGAATTTGTATGTCAGCGTGTTATGATTTTATACTGTGTGTAAAAATTTTGGCACCAGAAGAAGATCCAATTACTCTTAGTTAAATTGCCATAAGCTCAAACGTATTCACGGATAATGCGGGGATTGCAGCCCCGAGGGCGCGTTGAAAAGACGTATCCATGGCGTGTTAGGATTTCGTCCTATTTGTGAAAATTTCGGCAGCAGCGGATGCAGCTCTTTATACTTTTGTTTTGTCTACCACTTGCTCGTTTGCATTCAATGCGAAGATGGCGCTTGCAGAACGATTGGTGCGCAAAATGATGCATCTGGTCTTTTTATAATTTATTTAGATTTCTGCTTATTTTGCAGTGAATTAGGCTCAAGATGATTTAATTTTATCTGCCAACTGCTCAAATACACTACCGGCAAAATCACCTCTTGAAGTCCTTAGAGCGTGTAAGAACACGCATCACATCTTTGTGTAATTTTGTTCAATTTCTGCTTAATTTGCAGCAAACTATGCTCAGGATGATCTTATTTTATCTGTCTTATGCTCAAATGCATTCTCGTCAAAGGCAACGATTGCAGCTCTAGCAAGCGTTAGAATTTGTATGTCAGCGTGTTATGATTTTATACTGTGTGTAAAAATTTTGGCACCAGAAGAAGATCCAATTACTCTTATTTTAATTGCCATAAGCTCAAACGCATTCACGGATAATGCGGGGATTGCAGCCCCGAGGGCGCGTTGAAAAGACGTATCACGGCGTGTTAGGATTTCGTCCTATTTGTGAAAATTTCGGCAGCAGCGGATGCAGCTCTTTATACTTTTGTTATGTCTACCACTTGCTCGTTTGCATTCAATGCGAAGATGGCGCTTGCAGAACGATTGGTGCGCAAAATGATGCATCTGGTCTTTTTATAATTATTTTAGATTTCTGCTTATTTTGCAGTGAATTAGGCTCAAGATGATTTAATTTTATCTGCCAACTGCTCAAATGCACTACCGGCAAAATCACTCTTGAAGTCCTTAGAGCGCTGTAAGAACACGCATCACATCGTTGTGTAATTTTGTTCAATTTCTGCTTAATTTGCAGCAAACTATGCTCAGGATGATCTTATTTTATCTGTCTTATGCTCAAATGCATTCTCGTCAAAGGCAACGATTGCAGCTCTAAGCAAGCGTTAGAATTTGTATGTCAGCGTGTTATGATTTTATACTGTGTGTAAAAATTTTGGCACCAGAAGAAGATCCAATTACTCGTATTTTAATTGCCATAAGCTCAAACGCATTCACGGATAATGCGGGGATTGCAGCCCCGAGGGCGCGTTGAAAAGACGTATCACGGCGTGTTAGGATTTCGTCCTATTTGTGAAAATTTCGGCAGCAGCGGATGCAGCTCTTTATACTTTTGTTTTGTCTACCACTTGCTCAGTTTGCATTCAATGCGAAGATGGCGCTTGCAGAACGATTGGTGCGCAAAATGATGCATCTGGTCTTTTTATAATTATTTAGATTTCTGCTTATTTTGCAGTGAATTAGGCTCAAGATGATTTAATTTTATCTGCCAACTGCTCAAATGCACTACCGGCAAAATCACTCTTGAAGTCCTTCGAGCGCGTAAGAACACGCATCACATCTTTGTGTAATTTTGTTCAATTTCTGCTTAATTTGCAGCAAACTATGCTCAGGATGATCTTATTTTATCTGTCTTATGCTCAAATGCATTCTCGTCAAAGGCAACGATTGCAGCTCTAAGCAAGCGTTAGAATTTGTATGTCAGCGTGTTATGATTTTATACTGTGTGTAAAAATTTTGGCACCAGAATAAGATCCAATAACTCTTAGTTAAATTGCCATAAGCTCAAACGCATTTACGGATAATGCGGTTATCGCAGACCCGAGGGCGCGTTGAAAAGACGTATCACGGCGTGTTAGGATTTCGTCCTATTGTGTTATGATTTTATACTGTGTGTAAAAATTTTGGCACCAGAAGAAGATCCAATTACTCTTATTTTAATTGCCGTAAGTTCAAAAGCATTCACGGATAATGCGGGGATTGCAGCCCCGAGGGCGCGTTGAAAAGACGTATCACGGCGTGTTAGGATTTCGTCCTATTTGTGAAAATTTCGGCAGCAGCGGATGCAGCTCTTTATACTTTTGTTTTGTCTACCACTTGCTCGTTTGCATTCAATGCGAAGATGGCGCTTGCAGAACGATTGGTGCGCAAAATGATGCATCTGTTCTTTTTATAAATTATTTTAGATTTCTGCTTATTTTGCAGTGAATTAGGCTCAAGATGATTTAATTTTATCTGCCAACTGCTCAAATGCACTACCGACAAAATCACTCTTGAAGTCCTTAGAGCGCGTAAGAACACGCATCACATCTTTGTGTAATTTTGTTCAATTTCTGCTTAATTTGCAGCAAACTATGCTCAGGATGATCTTATTTTATCTGTCTTATGCTCAAATGCATTCTCGTCAAAGGCAACGATTGCAGCTCTAAGCAAGCGTTAGAATTTGTATGTCAGCGTGTTATGATTTTATACTGTGTGTAAAAATTTTGGCACCAGAAGAAGATCCAATTACTCTTAGTTAAATTGCCATAAGCTCAAACGTATTCACGGATAATGCGGGGATTGCAGCCCCGAGGGCGCGTTGAAAAGACGTACCATGGCGTGTTAGGATTTCGTCCTATTTGTGAAAATTTCGGCAGCAGCGGATGCAGCTCTTTATACTTTTGTTTTGTCTACCACTTGCTCGTTTGCATTCAATGCGAAGATGGCGCTTGCAGAACGATTGGTGCGCAAAATGATGCATCTGGTCTTTTTATAATTAATTTAGATTTCTGCTTATTTTGCAGTGAATTAGGCTCAAGATGATTTAATTTTATCTGCCAACTGCTCAAATACACTACCGGCAAAATCACTCTTGAAGTCCTTAGAGCGTGTAAGAACACGCATCACATCTTTGTGTAATTTTGTTCAATTTCTGCTTAATTTGCAGCAAACTATGCTCAGGATGATCTTATTTTATCTGTCTTATGCTCAAATGCATTCTCGTCAAAGGCAACGATTGCAGCTCTAAGCAAGCGTTAGAATTTGTATGTCAGCGTGTTATGATTTTATACTGTGTGTAAAAATTTTGGCACCAGAAGAAGATCCAATTACTCTTATTTTAATTGCCATAAGCTCAAACGCATTCACGGATAATGCGGGGATTGCAGCCCCGAGGGCGCGTTGAAAAGACGTATCACGGCGTGTTAGGATTTCGTCCTATTTGTGAAAATTTCGGCAGCAGCGGATGCAGCTCTTTATACTTTTGTAATGTCTACCACTTGCTCGTTTGCATTCAATGCGAAGATGGCGCTTGCAGAACGATTGGTGCGCAAAATGATGCATCTGGTCTTTTTATAATTATTTTAGATTTCTGCTTATTTTGCAGTGAATTAGGCTCAAGATGATTTAATTTTATCTGCCAACTGCTCAAATGCACTACCGGCAAAATCACTCTTGAAGTCCTTAGAGCGTGTAAGAACACGCATCACATCTTTGTGTAATTTTGTTCAATTTCTGCTTAATTTGCAGCAAACTATGCTC
Source organism: Moniezia expansa (assembly GCA_019097775.1). Lineage (NCBI taxonomy): Eukaryota > Metazoa > Platyhelminthes > Cestoda > Cyclophyllidea > Anoplocephalidae > Moniezia > Moniezia expansa. The sequence goes on along the minus strand of JADFDV010000269.1, from coordinate 14,483 downwards.
AGGATGATCTTATTTTATCTGTCTTATGCTCAAATGCATTCTCGTCAAAGGCAACGATTGCAGCTCTAAGCAAGCGTTAGAATTTGTATGTCAGCGTGTTATGATTTTATACTGTGTGTAAAAATTTTGGCACCAGAAGAAGATCCAATTACTCGTATTTTAATTGCCATAAGCTCAAACGCATTCACGGATAATGCGGGGATTGCAGCCCCGAGGGCGCGTTGAAAAGACGTATCACGGCGTGTTAGGATTTCGTCCTATTTGTGAAAATTTCGGCAGCAGCGGATGCAGCTCTTTATACTTTTGTTTTGTCTACCACTTGCTCATTTGCATTCAATGCGAAGATGGCGCTTGCAGAACGATTGGTGCGCAAAATGATGCATCTGGTCTTTTTATAATTATTTTAGATTTCTGCTTATTTTGCAGTGAATTAGGCTCAAGATGATTTAATTTTATCTGCCAACTGCTCAAATGCACTACCGGCAAAATCACTCTTGAAGTCCTTCGAGCGCGTAAGAACACGCATCACATCTTTGTGTAATTTTGTTCAATTTCTGCTTAATTTGCAGCAAACTATGCTCAGGATGATCTTATTTTATCTGTCTTATGCTCAAATGCATTCTCGTCAAAGGCAACGATTGCAGCTCTAAGCAAGCGTTAGAATTTGTATGTCAGCGTGTTATGATTTTATACTGTGTGTAAAAATTTTGGCACCAGAATAAGATCCAATAACTCTTAGTTAAATTGCCATAAGCTCAAACGCATTTACGGATAATGCGGGGATCGCAGCCCCGAGGGCGCGTTGAAAAGACGTATCACGGCGTGTTAGGATTTCGTCCTATTGTGTTATGATTTTATACTGTGTGTAAAAATTTTGGCACCAGAAGAAGATCCAATTACTCTTATTTTAATTGCCGTAAGTTCAAAAGCATTCACGGATAATGCGGGAATTGCAGCCCCGAGGGCGCGTTGAAAAGACGTATCACGGCGTGTTAGGATTTCGTCCTATTTGTGAAAATTTCGGCAGCAGCGGATGCAGCTCTTTATACTTTTGTTTTGTCTACCACTTGCTCGTTTGCATTCAATGCGAAGATGGCGCTTGCAGAACGATTGGTTCGCAAAATGATGCATCTGGTCTTTTTATAATTATTTTAGATTTCTGCTTATTTTGCAGTGAATTAGGCTCAAGATGATTTAATTTATCTGCCAACTGCTCAAATGCACTACCGGCAAAATCACTCTTGAAGTCCTTAGAGCGCGTAAGAACACGCATCACATCTTTGTGTAATTTTGTTCAATTTCTGCTTAATTTGCAGCAAACTATGCTCAGGATGATCTTATTTTATCTGTCTTATGCTCAAATGCATTCTCGTCAAAGGCAACGATTGCAGCTCTAAGCAAGCGTTAGAATTTGTATGTCAGCGTGTTATGATTTTATACTGTGTGTAAAAATTTTGGCACCAGAAGAAGATCCAATTACTCTTATTTTAATTGCCATAAGCTCAAACGCATTCACGGATAATGCGGGGATTGCAGCCCCGAGGGCGCGTTGAAAAGACGTATCACGGCGTGTTAGGATTTCGTCCTATTTGTGAAAATTTCGGCAGCAGCGGATGCAGCTCTTTATACTTTTGTAATGTCTACCACTTGCTCGTTTGCATTCAATGCGAAGATGGCGCTTGCAGAACGATTGGTGCGCAAAATGATGCATCTGGTCTTTTTATAATTATTTTAGATTTCTGCTTATTTTGCAGTGAATTAGGCTCAAGATGATTTAATTTTATCTGCCAACTGCTCAAATGCACTACCGGCAAAATCACTCTTGAAGTCCTTAGAGCGTGTAAGAACACGCATCACATCTTTGTGTAATTTTGTTCAATTTCTGCTTAATTTGCAGCAAACTATGCTCAGGATGATCTTATTTTATCTGTCTTATGCTCAAATGCATTCTCGTCAAAGGCAACGATTGCAGCTCTAAGCAAGCGTTAGAATTTGTATGTCAGCGTGTTATGATTTTATACTGTGTGTAAAAATTTTGGCACCAGAAGAAGATCCAATTACTCGTATTTTAATTGCCATAAGCTCAAACGCATTCACGGATAATGCGGGGATTGCAGCCCCGAGGGCGCGTTGAAAAGACGTATCACGGCGTGTTAGGATTTCGTCCTATTTGTGAAAATTTCGGCAGCAGCGGATGCAGCTCTTTATACTTTTGTTTTGTCTACCACTTGCTCGTTTGCATTCAATGCGAAGATGGCGCTTGCAGAACGATTGGTGCGCAAAATGATGCATCTGGTCTTTTTATAATTATTTTAGATTTCTGCTTATTTTGCAGTGAATTAGGCTCAAGATGATTTAATTTTATCTGCCAACTGCTCAAATGCACTACCGGCAAAATCACTCTTGAAGTCCTTAGAGCGTGTAAGAACACGCATCACATCTTTGTGTAATTTTGTTCAATTTCTGCTTAATTTGCAGCAAACTATGCTCAGGATGATCTTATTTTATCTGTCTTATGCTCAAATGCATTCTCGTCAAAGGCAACGATTGCAGCTCTAAGCAAGCGTTAGAATTTGTATGTCAGCGTGTTATGATTTTTATACTGTGTGTAAAAATTTTGGCACCAGAAGAAGATCCAATTACTCGTATTTTAATTGCCATAAGCCTCAAACGCATTCACGGATAATGCGGGGATTGCAGCCCCGAGGGCGCGTTGAAAAAGACGTATCACGGCGTGTTAGGATTTCGTCCTATTTGTGAAAATTTCGGCAGCAGCGGATGCAGCTCTTTATACTTTTGTTTTGTCTACCACTTGCTCGTTTGCATTCAAATGCGAAGATGGCGCTTGCAGAACGATTGGTGCGCAAAATGATGCATCTGGTCTTTTTATAATTATTTTAGATTTCTGCTTATTTTGCAGTGAATTAGGCTCAAGATGATTTAATTTTATCTGCCAACTGCTCAAATGCACTACCGGCAAAATCACTCTTGAAGTCCTTAGAGCGCGAAAGAACACGCATCACATCTTTGTGTAATTTTGTTCAATTTCTGCTTAATTTGCAGCAAACTATGCTCAGGATGATCTTATTTTATCTGTCTTATGCTCAAATGCATTCTCGTCAAAGGCAACGATTGCAGCTCTAAGCAAGCGTTAGAATTTGTATGTCAGCGTGTTATGATTTTATACTGTGTGTAAAAATTTTGGCACCAGAATAAGATCCAATAACTCTTAGTTAAATTGCCATAAGCTCAAACGCATTTACGGATAATGCGGGTATCGCAGCCACGAGGGCGCGTTTGAAGATCGTATCACGGCGTGTTAGGATTTCGTCCCCTTATTGTGTTATGATTTTATACTGTGTGTAAAACTTTTGGCCCAGAAGAAGATCCAATTCACTCTTATCTTTAATTGCCGTAAGCTTCAAACGCATTCACGGATACTGGCCAGGGATGCAGCCCCGAGGGCGCGTTGAAATAGACGTATCACGGCGTGTTAGGATTTCGTCCTATTTGTGAAAAATTTCGGGCCGCAGCGGATGCAGCTCTTTATACTTTTGTATTTGTGTCTACCACTTGCTCGTTTGCATTCAATCGCGAAGCTGTCCGCTTGCAGAACGATTGGTGCGCAAAATGATGCATCTGCGTCTTTTATAATTATTTAGATTTCTGGCTTATTTTGCAGTGAATTAGGCTCAAGATGATTTAATTTTATCTGCAACTGACTCAAATGCACTACCGGCAAAATCACTCTTGAAGTCCTTCGAGCGCGTAAGAACACGCATCACATCTTTGTGTAATTTTGTTCAATTTCTGCTTAATTTGCAGCAAACTATGCTCAGGATGATCTTATTTTATCTGTCTTATGCTCAAATGCATTCTCGTCAAAGGCAACGATTGCAGCTCTAAGCAAGCGTTAGAATTTGTATGTCAGCGTGTTATGATTTTATACTGTGTGTAACAATTTTGGCACCAGAAGAAGATCCAATTACTCTTAGTTAAATTGCCATAAGCTCAAACGCATTCACGGATAATGCGGGGATTGCAGCCCCGAGGGCGCGTTGAAAAGACGTATCACGGCTGTTAGGATTTCGTCCTATTTGTGAAAATTTCGGCAGCAGCGGATGCAGCTCTTTATACTTTTGTTTTGTCTACCACTTGCTCGTTTGCATTCAAATGCGAAGATGGCGCTTGCAGAACGATTGGTGCGCAAAATGATGCATCTGGTCTTTTTATAATTATTTTAGATTTCTGCTTATTTTGCAGTGAATTAGGCTCAAGATGATTTAATTTTATCTGCCAACTGCTCAAATGCACTACCGGCAAAATCACTCTTGAAGTCCTTAGAGCGCGTAAGAACACGCATCATATCTTTGTGTAATTTTGTTCAATTTCTGCTTAATTTGCAGCAAACTATGCTCAGGATGATCTTATTTTATCTGTCTTATGCTCAAATGCATTCTCGTCAAAGGCAACGATTGCAGCTCTAAGCAAGCGTTAGAATTTGTATGTCAGCGTGTTATGATTTTATACTGTGTGTAAAAATTTTGGCACAAGAAGAAGATCCAATTACTCGTATTTTAATTGCCATAAGCTCAAACGCATTCACGGATAATGCGGGGATTGCAGCCCCGAGGGCGCGTTGAAAAGACGTATCACGGCGTGTTAGGATTTCGTCCTATTTGTGAAAATTTCGGCAGCAGCGGATGCAGCTCTTTATACTTTTGTTTTGTCTACCACTTGCTCGTTTGCATTCAATGCGAAGATGGCGCTTGCAGAACGATTGGTGCGCAAAATGATGCATCTGGTCTTTTTATAATTATTTAGATTTCTGCTTATTTTGCAGTGAATTAGGCTCAAGATGATTTAATTTTATCTGCCAACTGCTCAAATGCACTACCGGCAAAATCACTCTTGAAGTCCTTAGAGCGTGTAAGAACACGCATCACATCTTTGTGTAATTTTGTTCAATTTCTGCTTAATTTGCAGCAAACTATGCTCAGGATGATCTTATTTTATCTGTCTTATGCTCAAATGCATTCTCGTCAAAGGCAACGATTGCAGCTCTAAGCAAGCGTTAGAATTTGTATGTCAGCGTTTTATGATTTTATACTGTGTGTAAAAATTTTTGCACCAGAATAAGATCCAATAACTCTTAGTTAAATTGCCATAAGCTCAAACGCATTTACGGATAATGCGGGGATGGCAGCCCCGAGGGCGCGTTGAAAAGACGTATCACGGCGTGTTAGGATTTCGTCCAATTGTGTTATGATTTTATACTGTGTGTAAAAATTTTGGCACCAGAAGAAGATCCAATTACTCTTATTTTAATTGCCGTAAGCTCAAAAGCATTCACGGATAATGCGGGGATTGCAGCCCCGAGGGCGCGTTGAATAGACGTATCACGGCGTGTTAGGATTTCGTCCTATTTGTGAAAATTTCGGCAGCAGCGGATGCAGCTCTTTATACTTTTGTATTGTCTACCACTTGCTCGCTTGCATTCAATGCGAAGATGGCGCTTGCAGAACGATTGGTGCGCAAAATGATGCATCTGGTCTTTTTATAATTATTTTAGATTTCTGCTTATTTTGCAGTGAATTAGGCTCAAGATGATTTAATTTTATCTGCCAACTGCTCAAATGCACTACCGGCAAAATCACTCTTGAAGTCCTTAGAGCGCGTAAGAACACGCATCACATCTTTGTGTAATTTTGTTCAATTTCTGCTTAATTTGCAGCAAACTATGCTCAGGATGATCTTATTTTATCTGTCTTATGCTCAAATGCATTCTCGTCAAAGGCAACGATTGCAGCTCTAAGCAAGCGTTAGAATTTGTATGTCAGCGTGTTATGATTTTATACTGTGTGTAAAAATTTTGGCACCAGAAGAAGATCCAATTACTCTTAGTTAAATTGCCATAAGCTCAAACGCATTCACGGATAATGCGGGGATTGCAGCCCCGAGGGCGCGTTGAAAAGACGTATCACGGCGTGTTAGGATTTCGTCCTATTTGTGAAAATTTCGGCAGCAGCGGATGCAGCTCTTTATACTTTTGTTTTGTCTACCACTTGCTCGTTTGCATTCAATGCGAAGATGGCGCTTGCAGAACGATTGGTGCGCAAAATGATGCATCATGGTCTTTTTATAATTATTTAGATTTCTGCTTATTTTGCAGTGAATTAGGCTCAAGATGATTTAATTTTATCTGCCAACTGCTCAAATGCACTACCGGCAAAATCACTCTTGAAGTCCTTCGAGCGCGTAAGAACACGCATCACATCTTTGTGTAATTTTGTTCAATTTCTGCTTAATTTGCAGCAAACTATGCTCAGGATGATCTTATTTTATCTGTCTTATGCTCAAATGCATTCTCGTCAAAGGCAACGATTGCAGCTCTAAGCAAGCGTTAGAATTTGTATGTCAGCGTGTTATGATTTTATACTGTGTGTAAAAATTTTGGCACCAGAAGAAGATCCAATTACTCTTAGTTAAATTGCCATAAGCTCAAACGCATTCACGGATAATGCGGGGATTGCAGCCCCGAGGGCGCGTTGAAAAGACGTATCACGGCGTGTTAGGATTTCGTCCTATTTGTGAAAATTTCGGCAGCAGCGGATGCAGCTCTTTATACTTTTGTTTTGTCTACCACTTGCTCGTTTGCATTCAATGCGAAGATGGCGCTTGCAGAACGATTGGTGCGCAAAATGATGCATCTGGTCTTTTTATAATTATTTAGATTTCTGCTTATTTTGCAGTGAATTAGGCTCAAGATGATTTAATTTTATCTGCCAACTGCTCAAATGCACTACCGGCAAAATCACTCTTGAAGTCCTTAGAGCGCGTAAGAACACGCATCACATCTTTGTGTAATTTTGTTCAATTTCTGCTTAATTTGCAGCAAACTATGCTCAGGATGATCTTATTTTATCTGTCTTATGCTCAAATGCATTCTCGTCAAAGGCAACGATTGCAGCTCTAAGCAAGCGTTAGAATTTGTATGTCAGCGTGTTATGATTTTATACTGTGTGTAACAATTTTGGCACCAGAAGAAGATCCAATTACTCTTATTTTAATTGCCATAAGCTCAAACGCATTCACGGATAATGCGGGGATTGCAGCCCCGAGGGCGCGTTGAAAAGACGTATCACGGCGTGTTAGGATTTCGTCCTATTTGTGAAAATTTCGGCAGCAGCGGATGCAGCTCTTTATACTTTTGTTTTGTCTACCACTTGCTCGTTTGCATTCAATGCGAAGATGGCGCTTGCAGAACGATTGGTGCGCAAAATGATGCATCTGGTCTTTTTATAATTATTTTAGATTTCTGCTTATTTTGCAGTGAATTAGGCTCAAGATGATTTAATTTTATCTGCCAACTGCTCAAATGCACTACCGGCAAAATCACTCTTGAAGTCCTTAGAGCGTGTAAGAACACGCATCACATCTTTGTGTAATTTTGTTCAATTTCTGCTTAATTTGCAGCAAACTATGCTCAGGATGATCTTATTTTATCTGTCTTATGCTCAAATGCATTCTCGTCAAAGGCAACGATTGCAGCTCTAAGCAAGCGTTAGAATTTGTATGTCAGCGTGTTATGATTTTATACTGTGTGTAAAAATTTTGGCACCAGAAGAAGATCCAATTACTCTTAGTTAAATTGCCATAAGCTCAAACGCATTCACGGATAATGCGGGGATTGCAGCCCCGAGGGCGCGTTGAAAGACGTATCACGGCGTGTTAGGATTTCGTCCTATTTGTGAAAATTTCGGCAGCAGCGGATGCAGCTCTTTATACTTTTGTTTTGTCTACCACTTGCTCGTTTGCATTCAATGCGAAGATGGCGCTTGCAGAACGATTGGTGCGCAAAATGATGCATCTGGTCTTTTTATAATTATTTTAGATTTCTGCTTATTTTGCAGTGAATTAGGCTCAAGATGATTTAATTTTATCTGCCAACTGCTCAAATGCACTACCGGCAAAATCACTCTTGAAGTCCTTAGAGCGCGTAAGAACACGCATCACATCTTTGTGTAATTTTGTTCAATTTCTGCTTAATTTGCAGCAAACTATGCTCAGGATGATCTTATTTTATCTGTCTTATGCTCAAATGCATTCTCGTCAAAGGCAACGATTGCAGCTCTAAGCAAGCGTTAGAATTTGTATGTCAGCGTGTTATGATTTTATACTGTGTGTAAAAATTTTGGCACCAGAAGAAGATCCAATTACTCTTAGTTAAATTGCCATAAGCTCAAACGCATTCACGGATAATGCGGGGATTGCAGCCCCGAGGGCGCGTTGAAAAGACGTATCACGGCGTGTTAGGATTTCGTCCTATTTGTGAAAATTTCGGCAGCAGCGGATGCAGCTCTTTATACTTTTGTTTTGTCTACCACTTGCTCGTTTGCATTCAATGCGAAGATGGCGCTTGCAGAACGATTGGTGCGCAAAATGATGCATCTGGTCTTTTTATAATTATTTTAGATTTCTGCTTATTTTGCAGTGAATTAGGCTCAAGATGATTTAATTTTATCTGCCAACTGCTCAAATGCACTACCGGCAAAATCACTCTTGAAGTCCTTAGAGCGCGTAAGAACACGCATCACATCTTTGTGTAATTTTGTTCAATTTCTGCTTAATTTGCAGCAAACTATGCTCAGGATGATCTTATTTTATCTGTCTTATGCTCAAATGCATTCTCGTCAAAGGCAACGATTGCAGCTCTAAGCAAGCGTTAGAATTTGTATGTCAGCGTGTTATGATTTTATACTGTGTGTAAAAATTTTGGCACCAGAAGAAGATCCAATTACTCTTAGTTAAATTGCCATAAGCTCAAACGCATTCACGGATAATGCGGGGATTGCAGCCCCGAGGGCGCGTTGAAAAGACGTATCACGGCGTGTTAGGATTTCGTCCTATTTGTGAAAATTTCGGCAGCAGCGGATGCAGCTCTTTATACTTTTGTTTTGTCTACCACTTGCTCGTTTGCATTCAATGCGAAGATGGCGCTTGCAGAACGATTGGTGCGCAAAATGATGCATCTGGTCTTTTTATAATTATTTTAGATTTCTGCTTATTTTGCAGTGAATTAGGCTCAAGATGATTTAATTTTATCTGCCAACTGCTCAAATGCACTACCGGCAAAATCACTCTTGAAGTCCTTAGAGCGTGTAAGAACACGCATCACATCTTTGTGTAATTTTGTTCAATTTCTGCTTAATTTGCAGCAAACTATGCTCAGGATGATCTTATTTTATCTGTCTTATGCTCAAATGCATTCTCGTCAAAGGCAACGATTGCAGCTCTAAGCAAGCGTTAGAATTTGTATGTCAGCGTGTTATGATTTTATACTGTGTGTAAAAATTTTGGCACCAGAAGAAGATCCAATTACTCTTATTTAATTGCCATAAGCTCAAACGCATTCACGGATAATGCGGGGATTGCAGCCCCGAGGGCGCGTTGAAAAGACGTATCACGGCGTGTTAGGATTTCGTCCTATTTGTGAAAATTTCGGCAGCAGCGGATGCAGCTCTTTATACTTTTGTTTTGTCTACCACTTGCTCGTTTGCATTCAATGCGAAGATGGCGCTTGCAGAACGATTGGTGCGCAAAATGATGCATCTGGTCTTTTTATAATTATTTTAGATTTCTGCTTATTTTGCAGTGAATTAGGCTCAAGATGATTTAATTTTATCTGCCAACTGCTCAAATGCACTACCGGCAAAATCACTCTTGAAGTCCTTAGAGCGTGTAAGAACACGCATCACATCTTTGTGTAATTTTGTTCAATTTCTGCTTAATTTGCAGCAAACTATGCTCAGGATGATCTTATTTTATCTGTCTTATGCTCAAATGCATTCTCGTCAAAGGCAACGATTGCAGCTCTAAGCAAGCGTTAGAATTTGTATCTCAGCGTGTTATGATTTTATACTGTGTGTAACAATTTTGGCACCAGAAGAAGATCCAATTACTCTTAGTTAAATTGCCATAAGCTCAAACGCATTCACGGATAATGCGGGGATTGCAGCCCCGAGGGCGCGTTGAAAAGACGTATCACGGCGTGTTAGGATTTCGTCCTATTTGTGAAAATTTCGGCAGCAGCGGATGCAGCTCTTTATACTTTTGTTTTGTCTACCACTTGCTCGTTTGCATTCAATGCGAAGATGGCGCTTGCAGAACGATTGGTGCGCAAAATGATGCATCTGGTCTTTTTATAATTATTTTAGATTTCTGCTTATTTTGCAGTGAATTAGGCTCAAGATGATTTAATTTTATCTGCCAACTGCTCAAATGCACTACCGGCAAAATCACTCTTGAAGTCCTTAGAGCGTGTAAGAACACGCATCACATCTTTGTGTAATTTTGTTCAATTTCTGCTTAATTTGCAGCAAACTATGCTCAGGATGATCTTATTTTATCTGTCTTATGCTCAAATGCATTCTCGTCAAAGGCAACGATTGCAGCTCTAAGCAAGCGTTAGAATTTGTATGTCAGCGTGTTATGATTTTATACTGTGTGTAAAAATTTTGGCACCAGAAGAAGATCCAATTACTCTTAGTTAAATTGCCATAAGCTCAAACGCATTCACGGATAATGCGGGGATTGCAGCCCCGAGGGCGCGTTGAAAAGACGTATCACGGCGTGTTAGGATTTCGTCCTATTTGTGAAAATTTCGGCAGCAGCGGATGCAGCTCTTTATACTTTTGTTTTGTCTACCACTTGCTCGTTTGCATTCAATGCGAAGATGGCGCTTGCAGAACGATTGGTGCGCAAAATGATGCATCTGGTCTTTTTATAATTATTTTAGATTTCTGCTTATTTTGCAGTGAATTAGGCTCAAGATGATTTAATTTTATCTGCCAACTGCTCAAATGCACTACCGGCAAAATCACTCTTGAAGTCCTTAGAGCGCGTAAGAACACGCATCACATCTTTGTGTAATTTTGTTCAATTTCTGCTTAATTTGCAGCAAACTATGCTCAGGATGATCTTATTTTATCTGTCTTATGCTCAAATGCATTCTCGTCAAAGGCAACGATTGCAGCTCTAAGCAAGCGTTAGAATTTGTATCTCAGCGTGTTATGATTTTATACTGTGTGTAAAAATTTTGGCACCAGAAGAAGATCCAATTACTCTTAGTTAAATTGCCATAAGCTCAAACGCATTCACGGATAATGCGGGGATTGCAGCCCCGAGGGCGCGTTGAAAAGACGTATCACGGCGTGTTAGGATTTCGTCCTATTTGTGAAAATTTCGGCAGCAGCGGATGCAGCTCTTTATACTTTTGTTTTGTCTACCACTTGCTCGTTTGCATTCAATGCGAAGATGGCGCTTGCAGAACGATTGGTGCGCAAAATGATGCATCTGGTCTTTTTATAATTATTTTAGATTTCTGCTTATTTTGCAGTGAATTAGGCTCAAGATGATTTAATTTTATCTGCCAACTGCTCAAATGCACTACCGGCAAAATCACTCTTGAAGTCCTTAGAGCGTGTAAGAACACGCATCACATCTTTGTGTAATTTTGTTCAATTTCTGCTTAATTTGCAGCAAACTATGCTCAGGATGATCTTATTTTATCTGTCTTATGCTCAAATGCATTCTCGTCAAAGGCAACGATTGCAGCTCTAAGCAAGCGTTAGAATTTGTATGTCAGCGTGTTATGATTTTATACTGTGTGTAACAATTTTGGCACCAGAAGAAGATCCAATTACTCTTAGTTAAATTGCCATAAGCTCAAACGCATTCACGGATAATGCGGGGATTGCAGCCCCGAGGGCGCGTTGAAAAGACGTATCACGGCGTGTTAGGATTTCGTCCTATTTGTGAAAATTTCGGCAGCAGCGGATGCAGCTCTTTATACTTTTGTTTTGTCTACCACTTGCTCGTTTGCATTCAATGCGAAGATGGCGCTTGCAGAACGATTGGTGCGCAAAATGATGCATCTGGTCTTTTTATAATTATTTTAGATTTCTGCTTATTTTGCAGTGAATTAGGCTCAAGATGATTTAATTTTATCTGCCAACTGCTCAAATGCACTACCGGCAAAATCACTCTTGAAGTCCTTAGAGCGTGTAAGAACACGCATCACATCTTTGTGTAATTTTGTTCAATTTCTGCTTAATTTGCAGCAAACTATGCTCAGGATGATCTTATTTTATCTGTCTTATGCTCAAATGCATTCTCGTCAAAGGCAACGATTGCAGCTCTAAGCAAGCGTTAGAATTTGTATGTCAGCGTGTTATGATTTTATACTGTGTGTAACAATTTTGGCACCAGAAGAAGATCCAATTACTCTTAGTTAAATTGCCATAAGCTCAAACGCATTCACGGATAATGCGGGGATTGCAGCCCCGAGGGCGCGTTGAAAAGACGTATCACGGCGTGTTAGGATTTCGTCCTATTTGTGAAAATTTCGGCAGCAGCGGATGCAGCTCTTTATACTTTTGTTTTGTCTACCACTTGCTCGTTTGCATTCAATGCGAAGATGGCGCTTGCAGAACGATTGGTGCGCAAAATGATGCATCTGGTCTTTTTATAATTATTTTAGATTTCTGCTTATTTTGCAGTGAATTAGGCTCAAGATGATTTAATTTTATCTGCCAACTGCTCAAATGCACTACCGGCAAAATCACTCTTGAAGTCCTTAGAGCGTGTAAGAACACGCATCACATCTTTGTGTAATTTTGTTCAATTTCTGCTTAATTTGCAGCAAACTATGCTCAGGATGATCTTATTTTATCTGTCTTATGCTCAAATGCATTCTCGTCAAAGGCAACGATTGCAGCTCTAAGCAAGCGTTAGAATTTGTATCTCAGCGTGTTATGATTTTATACTGTGTGTAACAATTTTGGCACCAGAAGAAGATCCAATTACTCTTAGTTAAATTGCCATAAGCTCAAACGCATTCACGGATAATGCGGGGATTGCAGCCCCGAGGGCGCGTTGAAAAGACGTATCACGGCGTGTTAGGATTTCGTCCTATTTGTGAAAATTTCGGCAGCAGCGGATGCAGCTCTTTATACTTTTGTTTTGTCTACCACTTGCTCGTTTGCATTCAATGCGAAGATGGCGCTTGCAGAACGATTGGTGCGCAAAATGATGCATCTGGTCTTTTTATAATTATTTTAGATTTCTGCTTATTTTGCAGTGAATTAGGCTCAAGATGATTTAATTTTATCTGCCAACTGCTCAAATGCACTACCGGCAAAATCACTCTTGAAGTCCTTAGAGCGTGTAAGAACACGCATCACATCTTTGTGTAATTTTGTTCAATTTCTGCTTAATTTGCAGCAAACTATGCTCAGGATGATCTTATTTTATCTGTCTTATGCTCAAATGCATTCTCGTCAAAGGCAACGATTGCAGCTCTAAGCAAGCGTTAGAATTTGTATGTCAGCGTGTTATGATTTTATACTGTGTGTAAAAATTTTGGCACCAGAAGAAGATCCAATTACTCTTAGTTAAATTGCCATAAGCTCAAACGCATTCACGGATAATGCGGGGATTGCAGCCCCGAGGGCGCGTTGAAAGACGTATCACGGCGTGTTAGGATTTCGTCCTATTTGTGAAAATTTCGGCAGCAGCGGATGCAGCTCTTTATACTTTTGTTTTGTCTACCACTTGCTCGTTTGCATTCAATGCGAAGATGGCGCTTGCAGAACGATTGGTGCGCAAAATGATGCATCTGGTCTTTTTATAATTATTTTAGATTTCTGCTTATTTTGCAGTGAATTAGGCTCAAGATGATTTAATTTTATCTGCCAACTGCTCAAATGCACTACCGGCAAAATCACTCTTGAAGTCCTTAGAGCGTGTAAGAACACGCATCACATCTTTGTGTAATTTTGTTCAATTTCTGCTTAATTTGCAGCAAACTATGCTCAGGATGATCTTATTTTATCTGTCTTATGCTCAAATGCATTCTCGTCAAAGGCAACGATTGCAGCTCTAAGCAAGCGTTAGAATTTGTATCTCAGCGTGTTATGATTTTATACTGTGTGTAAAAATTTTGGCACCAGAAGAAGATCCAATTACTCTTAGTTAAATTGCCATAAGCTCAAACGCATTCACGGATAATGCGGGGATTGCAGCCCCGAGGGCGCGTTGAAAAGACGTATCACGGCGTGTTAGGATTTCGTCCTATTTGTGAAAATTTCGGCAGCAGCGGATGCAGCTCTTTATACTTTTGTTTTGTCTACCACTTGCTCGTTTGCATTCAATGCGAAGATGGCGCTTGCAGAACGATTGGTGCGCAAAATGATGCATCTGGTCTTTTTATAATTATTTTAGATTTCTGCTTATTTTGCAGTGAATTAGGCTCAAGATGATTTAATTTTATCTGCCAACTGCTCAAATGCACTACCGGCAAAATCACTCTTGAAGTCCTTAGAGCGTGTAAGAACACGCATCACATCTTTGTGTAATTTTGTTCAATTTCTGCTTAATTTGCAGCAAACTATGCTCAGGATGATCTTATTTTATCTGTCTTA
>JADFDV010000263.1:0-18581 GCA_019097775.1 Moniezia expansa | reverse complement strand
GTTATGATTGTAATCTATTTTAAATTTCCCCACCTGACGCATAGACCAAGTACGCTTAATTTGCCTGCGATATGGTCAACGCCTTATCGGATAAGGTGGGCGATTGCGCCCCGATGTGCGTTAAAAGACACATCTGGCGTGAAAGGATTTCGTCTATTGGTAAAAAGTTTGGCAGCAGCGGATTCAGCTCCAAAGCTCTCATTTTGTCTGCCACATGCTCAAACGCATTCAGGATAAGGCGGCGATTGCAGCCCCGTGGATGCGTTAAAGACGTTACTCGGCATGTTAGGGTTTCGTCCTATTTGTGAAAATTTTGGCAGCGAATGCAGCTCCTAATGCTTTTTTGTCTACCACTTGCTCGTTGCATGTCAACGCGAAGATGGCGCTTGCAGAACGATTGGTGTGCAAAATGGACGCATCTGGTCTTTTATAATTTGGTTAGATTTCTGCTATTTTGCAGTAAATAAGGCTCAAGATGATTTAATTTATCTGCCACCTGCTCAAACGCACTACCGGCAAAATGGCTCTTAAGCCCTTAGGGCGCATAAAGAGAAGACGCATCACTCTTTTGTATAATTTTGTCTGATTTTTGCTTAATTGGCAGCAAACTATGCCATGGTGATCCAATTCTATCTGTCTAATGCTCAATGCATTCTCGACAAGGCAACGATTGCAGCTCTAAGCAAGCGTTAGATTTGTACCTCGGCGTGTTATGATTTTATCCTTTTGTAAATTTCCCCACCTGACGCAGATCCAAGTACCTTAATTTGCCTGCGATATGGTCAGACGCATTATCGATAGGCGGCGATTGCAGCCCCGTGGTGCGTTAAAAGACACATCTCGGCGTGAAAGGATTTTCGTCCATTGGTGAAATTTTGGCAGCAGCGGATTCAGCTCCAAATGCTCTCATTTTGTCTGCCACATGCTCAAACGCATTCACGGATAAGGCGGCGATTGCAGCCCGTGGGATCGTTAAAAGCGTTACTTCGGCATGTTAGGTTTCGGTCCTATTTGTGAAAATTTGGCAGCGAATGCAGCTCCTATCTTTTTTTTTTGTCTACCACTTGCTTCGTTGCATTCAACGCGAAGATGGCGCTTGCAGAACGATTGGTGTGCAAAATGACGCATCTGGTCTTTTATAATTTGTGAGATTTTTCTGCTTATTTTGCAGTAAATAAGGCTCAAGATGATTTATTTATCTGCCACCTGCCAAAACGCACTACCGGCAAAATGGCTCTTGAGCCCTTAGGGCGCATAAAGAGAAGACGCTCACATCACATCTTGTGTATAATTTTGTCTGATTTTGCTTATTTGCAGCAAACTATGCTCATGGTGATCCAATTCTATCTGTCTAATGCTCAATGCATTCTCGACAAAGGCAACGATTGCAGCTCTAGCAAGCGTTAGAATTGTACCTCGCGCGTGTTAGGATTTTATCCTATTTGTAAAATTTCCCCACCTGACGCAGATCCAAGTACTCTTATTGCCTGCATATGGCAACCCTTATGGATAAGGGGCGATTGCAGCCCCGATGGTGCGTTAAAAGACACATCTCGCGCGTGAAAGGATTTCGTCCTATTGGTAAAATTTTGGCAGCAGCGGATTCAGCTCCAAGCCTCTCATTTGTCTGCCACATGCTCAAACGCATTCACGGATAAGGCGGCGATTGCAGCCCCGTGGATGCGTTAAAAACGTTACTCGGCATGTTAGGATTTCGTCCTATTTGTGAAAATTTTGGCAGCGAATGCAGCTCCTAATGCTTTTTTGTGTCTACCACTTGCTCGTTTGCATTCAACGCGAAGATGGCGCTTGCAGACGATTGGTGTGCAAAATGACGCATCGGTCTTTTATAATTTGGTTAGATTTCTGCTTATTTTGCAGTAATAAGGCTCAGATGATTTAATTTTATCTGCCACCTGCTAAACGCACTACCGGCAAATGGCTCTTGAAGCCCTTAGGGCGCATAAAGAGAAGAACGCATCACACTTTGTATAATTTTGTCTGATTTTTCTTAATTGTGCATCAAACTATGCTCATGGTGATCCAATTCTATCTGTCTAATGCTCAAATGCATTCTCGACAAAGGCAACGATTGCAGCTCTAAGCAAGCGTTAGAATTTGTACCTCGGCGTTTATGATTTTATCCTATTTGTAAATTTCCCCACCTGACGCAGATCCAAGTACTCTTATTGCCTGCGATATGGTCAGACGCAATTAGGATAGGCGGCGATTGCAGCCCCGATGGTGCGTTAAAAGACACATCTCGGCGTGAAAGGATTTCGTCCTATTGGTGAAAATTTTGGCAGCAGCGGATTCAGCTCCAAAGCGCTCATTTTGTCTGCCACATGCTCAAACGCATCACGGATAGGCGGGCGATTGCAGCCCCGTGGATGCGTTAAAAGACGTTACTTCGGCATGTTGGGGTTTCGTCCTATTTGTGAAATTTTGGCAGCGAATGCAGCTCCTAATGCTTTTTTTTGTCTACCACTTGCTCGTTTGCATTCAACGCGAAAATGGCGCTTGCAGAACGATGGTGTGCAAAATGACGCATCTGGTCTTTTATAATTTGGTTAGATTTCGGCTTATTTTGCAGTAAATAAGGCTCAAGATGATTTAATTTAATCTGCCACCTGCTCAAACGCACTACTACGGCAAAATGGCTCTTGAAGCCCTTAGGGCGCATAAAGAAAGACGCATCACATCTTTGTATAATTTTGTCTGATTTTTGCTTAATTTGCAGCAAACTATGCTCATGGTGATCCATCTATCGCTAATGCTCAAATGCATTCTCGACAAAGGCAACGATTGCAGCTCTAGCAAGCGTTAGATTTGTACCTCGGCGTTGTTAGATTTTATCCAATTTGTAAAATTTCCCCCCTGACGCAGATCCCAGTACTCTTAATTTGCCTGCGATATGGTCAGACGCTATAGGATAAGGCGGCGATTGCAGCCCCGATGGTGCGTTAAAAGACACATCTCGGCGTGAAAGGATTTCGTCCTATTGGGTGAAAATTTTGGCAGCAGCGGATTCAGCTCCAAAGTCTCTCATTTTGTCTGCCACATCGCAAACGCATTCACGGATAAGGCGGCGATTGCACCCCGTGGATGCTTTAAAAGACGTTACTCTCCGGCATGTTAGGATTCGTCCTATTGTGAAAATTTTGGCAGCGAATGCAGCTCCTATGCTTTTTTTGTCTACCACTTGCTCGTTTGCATTCACGCAAGAGATGGCGCTTGCAGAACGATTGGGGTGCAAAATGACGCATCTGGTCTTTATAATTTGGTTAGATTTCGCTTATTTGCAGTAAATAAGGCTCAAGATGATTTAATTTTATCTGCCACCTGCTCAAACGCACTACGGCAAAGGCTCTTAAGCCCTTAGGCGCATAAAGAGAAGACGCATCACATCTTGTATAATTTGTCTGATTTTTGCTTAATTTGCAGCAAACTATGCTCATGTGATCCAATTCTATCTGTCTAATGCCAAATGCATTCTCGACAAAGGCAACGATTGCAGCTCTAAGCAAGCGTTAGAATTTGTACCTCGGCGGTTATGATTTTATCCTATTTGTAAATTTCCCCACCTACGCAGATCCAAGTACTCTTAATTTGCCTGCGATATGGTCAACGCATTAGGATAGGCGGCATTGCAGCCCCGATGGTGCGTTAAAGACACATCTCGGCTGAAAGGATTCGTCCATTGGTGAAAATTTTGGCAGCAGCGGATTCAGCTCCAAGCTCCATTTTGTCGGCCACATGCTCAACAGCATTCACGATAGGCGGCGATTGCAGCCCCGTGGATGCGTTAAAAGACGTTACTCGCATGTGGGTTTCGTCCTATTTGTGAAAATTTTGGCAGCGAATGCAGCTCCAAATGCTTTTTTTGTCTACCACTTGCTCGTTTGCATTCAACGCGAAGATGGCGCTTGCAGAACGATTGGTGTGCAAAATGACGCATCTGGTCTTTTATAATTTGGTTAGATTTCTGCTTATTTGGCAGTAAATAAGGCTCAAATGATTTAATTTATCTGCCACCTGCTCAAACGCACTACCGGCAAAATGGCTCTTGAAGCCCTTAGGGCGCATAAAGAGAAGACGCATCACATCTTGTATAATTTTGTCTGATTTTGCTTAATTTGCAGCAAAACTATGCCCATGGTGACCAATCTATCTGTCTAATGCTCAAATGCATTCTCGACAAAGGCAACGATTGCAGCTCTAAGCAAGCGTTAGAATGGTACCTCGGCGTGTGTATGATTTTATCCTATTTGTAAAATTTCCCCACCTGACGCAGATCCAAGTACTCTTAATTTGCCTGCGATATGGTCAGACGCCATATAGGATAAGGCGGCGATTGCAGCCCCGAGGGTGCGTTAAAGACACATCTCGGCGTGAAAGGATTTCGTCCTATGGTGAAAATTTTGGCAGCAGCGGATTCAGCTCCAAAGCTCTCATTTTGTCTGCCAATGTCAAAACGCATTCACGGATAAGGCGGCGATTGCAGCCCCGTGGATGCGTTAAAAGACGTTACTCGGCATGTTAGGTTTCGTCCTATTTGTGAATTTTTGGCAGCGAATGCAGCTCCTAATGCTTTTTTTTCTACCACTTGCTCGTTTGCATTCAACGCAAAATGGCGCTTGCAGAACGATTGGTGTGCAAAATGACGCATCGGTCTTTATAATTGGTTAGATTTCTGCTTATTTTGCAGTAAATAAGGCTCAAGAGGATTAATTTTATCTGCCACCTGCTCAAACGCACTACCGGCAAATGGCTCTTGAAGCCCTTAGGGCGCATAAAGAGAAGAACGCATCACATCTTTGTATAATTTTGTCTGATTTTGCTAATTTGCAGCAAACTGCTCAGGTGATCCAATTCTATCTGTCTAATGCTCAAAATGCATTCTCGACAAAGGCAACGATTGCAGCTCTAAGCAAGCGTTAGAATTTGTACCTCGGCGTGTTATGATTTTATCCTATTTGTAAAATTTCCCCACCTGACGCAGATCCAAGTACCTTAATTTGCCTGCGATATGGTCAGACGCATTAGGATAGGCGGCGATTGCAGCCCCGATGGTGCGTTAAAAGACACATCGCGCGTGAAAGGATTTCGTCCTATTGGTGAAAATTTTGGCAGCACGGATTCAGCTCCAAAGCTCTCATTTTGTCCCACATGCTCAAACGCATTCACGGATAAGGCGGCGATTGCAGCCCCGTGGATGCGTTAAAAGACGTTTACTCGGCATGTTAGGTTTTCGTCCTATTTTGTGAATTTTGGCAGCGAATGCAGCTCCTAATGCTTTTTTTGTCTACCACTGCTCGTTTGGCATCCAACGCGAAGATGGCGCTTGCAGAACGATTGGTGTGCAAAATGACGCATCGGTTTTATAATTGTGAGATTCTGCTTATTTGGCAGTAAATAAGGCTCAAGATGATTTAATTTTATCTGCCACCTGTCAAACGCACTACCGGCAAAATGGCTCTTGAAGCCCTTAGGGCGCATAAAGAGAAGACGCATCACATCTTTGTATAATTTGGTCTGATTTTTGCTTAATTTGCAGCAAACTATGCTCAGGGTGATCCAATTCTATCTTGTCAATGCTCAAATGCATCTCGACAAAGGCAACGATTGCAGCTCTAAGCAAGCGTTAGAATTTGTACCTCGGCGTGTTATGATTTTACCCTATTTGTAAAATTTCCCCACCTGACGCAGATCCAAGTACCTTAATTTGCCTGCGATATGGTCAGACGCTTATGGATAAGGGGCGATTGCAGCCCCGATGGTGGCGTTAAAAGACACATCTCGCGTGAAAGGATTTCGTCCTATTGGTGAAAATTTGGCAGCAGCGGATTCAGCTCCAAACTCTCATTTTGTCTGCCCATGCTCAAACGCATTCACGGATAAGGCGGCGATTGCAGCCCCGTGGATGCGTTAAAAGACGTTACTCGGCATGTTAGGGTTTCGTCGCCTATTGTGAAAATTTTGGCAGGAATGCAGCTCCTAATGCTTTTTTTGTCTACCACTTGCTCGTTTGCATTCAACGCGAAGATGGCGCTTGCAGAACGATTGTGTGGCAAAATGACGCACCTGGTCTTTTATAATTTGTGAGATTTCTGCTTATTTTGAGTAAATAAGGCTCAAGATATTTAATTTTATCTGCCACCTGCTCAAACGCACTACCGGCAAAATGGCTCTTGAAGCCCTTAGGGGCGCTAAAGAAAGAAACATCACATCTTTGTAAATTTTGTCTGATTTTTGCTTAATGTGCAGCAAACTATGCTCATGGTGATCCAATTCTATCTGTCTAATGCTCAAATGCATTCTCGACAAAGGCAACGATTGCGCTCTAAGCAAGCGTTTAGAATTTGTACCCTCGGCGTGTTATGATTTATCCTATTTGTAAATTTCCCCACCTGACGCAGATCCAATTACTCTTATTTGCCTGCGTAGGGTCAGACGCTATATAGGATAAGGGGCGATTGCAGCCCGATGGTGCGTTAAAAGACACATCTCGGCGTGAAAGGATTCGTCCTATTGGTGAAATTTGGCAGCAGCGGATTCAGCTCCAAAGCTCTCATTTGTCTGCCACTGCTCAAACGCATTCACGGATAAGGCGGCGATTGCAGCCCCGTGATGCTTTTAAAAGACTTTACTCGGCATG
This sequence comes from Moniezia expansa, assembly GCA_019097775.1. Classification (NCBI taxonomy): domain Eukaryota; kingdom Metazoa; phylum Platyhelminthes; class Cestoda; order Cyclophyllidea; family Anoplocephalidae; genus Moniezia; species Moniezia expansa. Next base: position 11,923 of record JADFDV010000263.1, on the reverse strand, counting down.
TTAGGGTTCGTCCTATGTGTGAAAATTTTGGCAGCGATCAGCTCCTAATGCTTTTTGTCTACCACTTGCTCGTTTGCATTCAACGCGAAGAGGCGCTTGCAAAACGATTGGTGTGCAAAATGACGCATCGGTCTTTTAAATTGTGAGATTTCGGCTTATTTTGCAGTAAAAGGCTCAGAATGATTTAATTTTATCTGCCACCTGCTCAAACGCACTACCGGCAAAATGGCTCTTGAAGCCCTAGGGCGCAAAAGAGAAGACGCACACATCTTGTATAATTTTGTCTGATTTTTGCTTAATTTGCAGCAAACTATGCTCATGGTGACAAATTCTATCTGTCTAATGCTCAAATGCATTCTCGACAAAGGCAACGATTGCAGCTCTAAGCAAGCGTTAGAATTTGTACTCGGCGTGTTAGGATTTTATCCATTTGTAAATTTCCCCACCTGACGCAAATCCAAGTACTCTAATTTGCCTGCGATATGGTCAGACCATTATAGGATAAGGCGGCGATTGCAGCCCCGATGGTGCGTTTAAAAGACACATCTCGGCGTGAAAGGATTTCGTCCTATTGGTGAAAATTTTGGCAGCAGCGGATTCAGCTCCAAAGGCCCATTGTCTCATTTTGTCTGCCATTATGCTCAAACGCATTCACGGATAAGGCGGCGATTGCAGCCCCGTGGATGCGTTAAAAGACGTTACTCGGCATGTTAGGGTTTCGTCCTATTTGTGAAAATTTTGGCAGCGAATGCAGCTCCTAATGCTTTTTTGTCTACCACTTGCTCGTTTGCATTCAACGCGAAGATGGCGCTTGCAGAACGATTGGTGTGCAAAATGACGCATCTGGTCTTTTATAATTTGGTTAGATTTCTGCTTATTTTGCAGTAAATAAGGCTCAAGATGATTTAATTTTATCTGCCACCTGCTCAAACGCACTACCGGCAAAATGGCTCTTGAAGCCCTTAGGGCGCATAAAGAGAAGACGCATCACATCTTTGTATAATTTTGTCTGATTTTTGCTTAATTTGCAGCAAACTATGCTCATGGTGATCCAATTCTATCTGTCTAATGCTCAAATGCATTCTCGACAAAGGCAACGATTGCAGCTCTAAGCAAGCGTTAGAATTTGTACCTCGGCGTGTTATGATTTTATCCTATTTGTAAAATTTCCCCACCTGACGCAGATCCAAGTACTCTTAATTTGCCTGCGATATGGTCAGACGCATTATAGGATAAGGCGGCGATTGCAGCCCCGATGGTGCGTTAAAAGACACATCTCGGCGTGAAAGGATTTCGTCCTATTGGTGAAAATTTTGGCAGCAGCGGATTCAGCTCCAAACGCTCTCATTTTGTCTGCCATATGCTCAAACGCATTCACGGATAAGGCGGCGATTGCAGCCCCGTGGATGCGTTAAAAGACGTTACTCGGCATGTTAGGGTTTCGTCCTATTTGTGAAAATTTTGGCAGCGAATGCAGCTCCTAATGCTTTTTTTGTCTACCACTTGCTCGTTTGCATTCAACGCGAAGATGGCGCTTGCAGAACGATTGGTGTGCAAAATGACGCATCTGGTCTTTTATAATTTGGTTAGATTTCTGCTTATTTTGCAGTAAATAAGGCTCAAGATGATTTAATTTTATCTGCCACCTGCTCAAACGCACTACCGGCAAAATGGCTCTTGAAGCCCTTAGGGCGCATAAAGAGAAGACGCATCACATCTTTGTATAATTTTGTCTGATTTTTGCTTAATTTGCAGCAAACTATGCTCATGGTGATCCAATTCTATCTGTCTAATGCTCAAATGCATTCTCGACAAAGGCAACGATTGCAGCTCTAAGCAAGCGTTAGAATTTGTACCTCGGCGTGTTATGATTTTATCCTATTTGTAAAATTTCCCCACCTGACGCAGATCCAAGTACTCTTAATTTGCCTGCGATATGGTCAGACGCATTATAGGATAAGGCGGCGATTGCAGCCCCGATGGTGCGTTAAAAGACACATCTCGGCGTGAAAGGATTTCGTCCTATTGGTGAAAATTTTGGCAGCAGCGGATTCAGCTCCAAACGCTCTCATTTTGTCTGCCATATGCTCAAACGCATTCACGGATAAGGCGGCGATTGCAGCCCCGTGGATGCGTTAAAAGACGTTACTCGGCATGTTAGGGTTTCGTCCTATTTGTGAAAATTTTGGCAGCGAATGCAGCTCCTAATGCTTTTTTTGTCTACCACTTGCTCGTTTGCATTCAACGCGAAGATGGCGCTTGCAGAACGATTGGTGTGCAAAATGACGCATCTGGTCTTTTATAATTTGGTTAGATTTCTGCTTATTTTGCAGTAAATAAGGCTCAAGATGATTTAATTTTATCTGCCACCTGCTCAAACGCACTACCGGCAAAATGGCTCTTGAAGCCCTTAGGGCGCATAAAGAGAAGACGCATCACATCTTTGTATAATTTTGTCTGATTTTTGCTTAATTTGCAGCAAACTATGCTCATGGTGATCCAATTCTATCTGTCTAATGCTCAAATGCATTCTCGACAAAGGCAACGATTGCAGCTCTAAGCAAGCGTTAGAATTTGTACCTCGGCGTGTTATGATTTTATCCTATTTGTAAAATTTCCCCACCTGACGCAGATCCAAGTACTCTTAATTTGCCTGCGATATGGTCAGACGCATTATAGGATAAGGCGGCGATTGCAGCCCCGATGGTGCGTTAAAAGACACATCTCGGCGTGAAAGGATTTCGTCCTATTGGTGAAAATTTTGGCAGCAGCGGATTCAGCTCCAAACGCTCTCATTTTGTCTGCCATATGCTCAAACGCATTCACGGATAAGGCGGCGATTGCAGCCCCGTGGATGCGTTAAAAGACGTTACTCGGCATGTTAGGGTTTCGTCCTATTTGTGAAAATTTTGGCAGCGAATGCAGCTCCTAATGCTTTTTTTGTCTACCACTTGCTCGTTTGCATTCAACGCGAAGATGGCGCTTGCAGAACGATTGGTGTGCAAAATGACGCATCTGGTCTTTTATAATTTGGTTAGATTTCTGCTTATTTTGCAGTAAATAAGGCTCAAGATGATTTAATTTTATCTGCCACCTGCTCAAACGCACTACCGGCAAAATGGCTCTTGAAGCCCTTAGGGCGCATAAAGAGAAGACGCATCACATCTTTGTATAATTTTGTCTGATTTTTGCTTAATTTGCAGCAAACTATGCTCATGGTGATCCAATTCTATCTGTCTAATGCTCAAATGCATTCTCGACAAAGGCAACGATTGCAGCTCTAAGCAAGCGTTAGAATTTGTACCTCGGCGTGTTATGATTTTATCCTATTTGTAAAATTTCCCCACCTGACGCAGATCCAAGTACTCTTAATTTGCCTGCGATATGGTCAGACGCATTATAGGATAAGGCGGCGATTGCAGCCCCGATGGTGCGTTAAAAGACACATCTCGGCGTGAAAGGATTTCGTCCTATTGGTGAAAATTTTGGCAGCAGCGGATTCAGCTCCAAACGCTCTCATTTTGTCTGCCATATGCTCAAACGCATTCACGGATAAGGCGGCGATTGCAGCCCCGTGGATGCGTTAAAAGACGTTACTCGGCATGTTAGGGTTTCGTCCTATTTGTGAAAATTTTGGCAGCGAATGCAGCTCCTAATGCTTTTTTTGTCTACCACTTGCTCGTTTGCATTCAACGCGAAGATGGCGCTTGCAGAACGATTGGTGTGCAAAATGACGCATCTGGTCTTTTATAATTTGGTTAGATTTCTGCTTATTTTGCAGTAAATAAGGCTCAAGATGATTTAATTTTATCTGCCACCTGCTCAAACGCACTACCGGCAAAATGGCTCTTGAAGCCCTTAGGGCGCATAAAGAGAAGACGCATCACATCTTTGTATAATTTTGTCTGATTTTTGCTTAATTTGCAGTAAACTATGCTCATGGTGATCCAATTCTATCTGTCTAATGCTCAAATGCATTCTCGACAAAGGCAACGATTGCAGCTCTAAGCAAGCGTTAGAATTTGTACCTCGGCGTGTTATGATTTTATCCTATTTGTAAAATTTCCCCACCTGACGCAGATCCAAGTACTCTTAATTTGCCTGCGATATGGTCAGACGCATTATAGGATAAGGCGGCGATTGCAGCCCCGATGGTGCGTTAAAAGACACATCTCGGCGTGAAAGGATTTCGTCCTATTGGTGAAAATTTTGGCAGCAGCGGATTCAGCTCCAAACGCTCTCATTTTGTCTGCCATATGCTCAAACGCATTCACGGATAAGGCGGCGATTGCAGCCCCGTGGATGCGTTAAAAGACGTTACTCGGCATGTTAGGGTTTCGTCCTATTTGTGAAAATTTTGGCAGCGAATGCAGCTCCTAATGCTTTTTTTGTCTACCACTTGCTCGTTTGCATTCAACGCGAAGATGGCGCTTGCAGAACGATTGGTGTGCAAAATGACGCATCTGGTCTTTTATAATTTGGTTAGATTTCTGCTTATTTTGCAGTAAATAAGGCTCAAGATGATTTAATTTTATCTGCCACCTGCTCAAACGCACTACCGGCAAAATGGCTCTTGAAGCCCTTAGGGCGCATAAAGAGAAGACGCATCACATCTTTGTATAATTTTGTCTGATTTTTGCTTAATTTGCAGCAAACTATGCTCATGGTGATCCAATTCTATCTGTCTAATGCTCAAATGCATTCTCGACAAAGGCAACGATTGCAGCTCTAAGCAAGCGTTAGAATTTGTACCTCGGCGTGTTATGATTTTATCCTATTTGTAAAATTTCCCCACCTGACGCAGATCCAAGTACTCTTAATTTGCCTGCGATATGGTCAGACGCATTATAGGATAAGGCGGCGATTGCAGCCCCGATGGTGCGTTAAAAGACACATCTCGGCGTGAAAGGATTTCGTCCTATTGGTGAAAATTTTGGCAGCAGCGGATTCAGCTCCAAACGCTCTCATTTTGTCTGCCATATGCTCAAACGCATTCACGGATAAGGCGGCGATTGCAGCCCCGTGGATGCGTTAAAAGACGTTACTCGGCATGTTAGGGTTTCGTCCTATTTGTGAAAATTTTGGCAGCGAATGCAGCTCCTAATGCTTTTTTTGTCTACCACTTGCTCGTTTGCATTCAACGCGAAGATGGCGCTTGCAGAACGATTGGTGTGCAAAATGACGCATCTGGTCTTTTATAATTTGGTTAGATTTCTGCTTATTTTGCAGTAAATAAGGCTCAAGATGATTTAATTTTATCTGCCACCTGCTCAAACGCACTACCGGCAAAATGGCTCTTGAAGCCCTTAGGGCGCATAAAGAGAAGACGCATCACATCTTTGTATAATTTTGTCTGATTTTTGCTTAATTTGCAGCAAACTATGCTCATGGTGATCCAATTCTATCTGTCTAATGCTCAAATGCATTCTCGACAAAGGCAACGATTGCAGCTCTAAGCAAGCGTTAGAATTTGTACCTCGGCGTGTTATGATTTTATCCTATTTGTAAAATTTCCCCACCTGACGCAGATCCAAGTACTCTTAATTTGCCTGCGATATGGTCAGACGCATTATAGGATAAGGCGGCGATTGCAGCCCCGATGGTGCGTTAAAAGACACATCTCGGCGTGAAAGGATTTCGTCCTATTGGTGAAAATTTTGGCAGCAGCGGATTCAGCTCCAAACGCTCTCATTTTGTCTGCCATATGCTCAAACGCATTCACGGATAAGGCGGCGATTGCAGCCCCGTGGATGCGTTAAAAGACGTTACTCGGCATGTTAGGGTTTCGTCCTATTTGTGAAAATTTTGGCAGCGAATGCAGCTCCTAATGCTTTTTTTGTCTACCACTTGCTCGTTTGCATTCAACGCGAAGATGGCGCTTGCAGAACGATTGGTGTGCAAAATGACGCATCTGGTCTTTTATAATTTGGTTAGATTTCTGCTTATTTTGCAGTAAATAAGGCTCAAGATGATTTAATTTTATCTGCCACCTGCTCAAACGCACTACCGGCAAAATGGCTCTTGAAGCCCTTAGGGCGCATAAAGAGAAGACGCATCACATCTTTGTATAATTTTGTCTGATTTTTGCTTAATTTGCAGCAAACTATGCTCATGGTGATCCAATTCTATCTGTCTAATGCTCAAATGCATTCTCGACAAAGGCAACGATTGCAGCTCTAAGCAAGCGTTAGAATTTGTACCTCGGCGTGTTATGATTTTATCCTATTTGTAAAATTTCCCCACCTGACGCAGATCCAAGTACTCTTAATTTGCCTGCGATATGGTCAGACGCATTATAGGATAAGGCGGCGATTGCAGCCCCGATGGTGCGTTAAAAGACACATCTCGGCGTGAAAGGATTTCGTCCTATTGGTGAAAATTTTGGCAGCAGCGGATTCAGCTCCAAACGCTCTCATTTTGTCTGCCATATGCTCAAACGCATTCACGGATAAGGCGGCGATTGCAGCCCCGTGGATGCGTTAAAAGACGTTACTCGGCATGTTAGGGTTTCGTCCTATTTGTGAAAATTTTGGCAGCGAATGCAGCTCCTAATGCTTTTTTTGTCTACCACTTGCTCGTTTGCATTCAACGCGAAGATGGCGCTTGCAGAACGATTGGTGTGCAAAATGACGCATCTGGTCTTTTATAATTTGGTTAGATTTCTGCTTATTTTGCAGTAAATAAGGCTCAAGATGATTTAATTTTATCTGCCACCTGCTCAAACGCACTACCGGCAAATGGCTCTTGAAGCCTTAGGGCGCATAAAGAGAAGACGCATCATCTTTGTATAATTTTGTATGATTTTTGCTTAATTTTGCGCAAACTATGCTCATGGTTGATCCCATTTTATCTGTCCTAATGCTCCAAATGCTTCTGCCAAAGGCAACGATTGCAGCTCTAAGCAAGCGTTAGAATTTGTACCTCGGCGTGTTATGATTTATCCTATTTGTAAAATTTCCCCCCGACGCAGATCCAGTACTTTAATTTGCCTGCGATATGGTCAGACGCATTATAGGATAAGGGGCGATTCCAGCCCCGATGGTGCGTTAAAAGACACATCTCCGGCGTGAAAGGATTTCGCCTATTGGTGAAAATTTGGCAGCAGCGGATTCAGCTCCAACGCTCTCATTTTGTCTGCCATATGCTCAAACCATTCACGGATATAGGCGCGATTGCAGCCCCGTGGATGCGTTAAAGACGTTACTACTCGGCATGTTAGGGTCGTCCTATTTGTGAAAATTTTGGCAGCGAATGCAGCTCCTAATGCTTTTTTGTCTACCACTTGCTCGTTTGCATTCAACGCGAAGATGGCGCTTGCAGAACGATTGGTGTGCAAAATGACGCATCTGTTCTTTTATAATTTGGTTGATTTCTGCTTATTTGCAGTAAATAGGCTCAAGATGATTTAATTTTATCTGCCCCTGCTCAAACGCACTACCGGCAAAATGGCTCTTGAAGCCCTTAGGCGCATAAAGAGAAGACGCATCACATCTTTGTAATATTTGTCTGATTTTGCTTAATTGCAGCAACTATGCTCATGGTGATCCAATTCTATCTGTCTAATGCTCAAATGCATTCTCGACAAAGGCAACGATTGCAGCTCTAAGCAAGCGTTAGAATTTTACCTCGCGTGTTATGATTTTATCCTATTTGTAAAATTTCCCCACCTGACGCAGATCCAAGTACTCTTATTTGCCTGCGATATGGTCAGACGCATTATGGATAAGGCGGCGATTGCAGCCCCGATGGTGCGTAAAAAGACATCTCGGCGTGAAAGGATTTCGTCCTATTGGTGAAAATTTTGGCAGCAGCGGATTCAGCTCCAACGCTCTCATTTTGTCTGCCACATGCTCAAACGCATTCACGGATAAGGCGGCGATTGCAGCCCCGTGGATGCGTTAAAAGACGTTATCTCTCGGCATGTTGGGTTTCGTCCTATTTGTGAAATTTTGGCAGCGAATGCAGCTCCTAATGCTTTTTTGTCTACCACTTGCTCGTTTGCATTCAACGAAAGATGGCGCTTGCAGAACGATTGTGTGCAAAATGACGCATCTGGTCTTTTTAATTTGGTTAGATTTCTCTGCTTATTTTGCAGTAAATAAGGCTCAAGATGATTTAATTTTATCTGCCACCTGCTCAAACGCACTACCGGCAAAATGGCTCTTGAAGCCCTGTGGCGCATAAAGAGAAGACGCATCACATCTTTGTATAATTTTGTCTGATTTTTTCTTAATTTGCAGCAAACTATCTCATGGTGATCCAATTCTATCTGTCTAATGCTCAAATGCTTCTCGACAAAGGCAACGTTGCGCTCTAAGCAAGCGTTGTTATTTGCCTCGGCGTGTTATGATTTTATCCTATTTGTAAATTTCCTTCCCCACCTGACGCAGATCCAAGTACTACTTATTTGCCTGCGATATGGTCAACGCATTATAGGATAAGGCGGCGATTGCAGCCCCGATGGTTGCGTTAAAAGACACATCTCGGCGTGAAAGGATTTCGTCCTATTGGTGAAAATTTTGGCAGCAGCGGATTCAGCTCCAAACGCTCTCTATTTTGTCTGCCATATGCTCAAAACGCATTCACGGATAAGGCGGCGATTGCAGCCCCGTGGATGCGTTAAAAGACGTTACTCGGCATGTAGGGTTTCGTCCTATTTGTGAAAATTTTGGCAGCGAATGCAGCTCCTAATGCTTTTTTGTCTACCACTTGCTCGTTTGCATTCAACGCGAAGATGGCGCTTGCAGAACGATTGGTGTGCAAAATGACGCATCTGGTCTTTTAAATTTGGTTAGATTTCTGCTTATTTTGCAGTAAATAAGGCTCAAGATGATTTAATTTTTATCTGCCACCTGCTCAAACGCACTACCGGCAAAATGGCTCTTGAAGCCCTTAGGGCGCATAAGAGAAGACGCATCACATCTTGTATAATTTTGTCTGATTTTTGCTTAATTGCAGCAAACTATGCTCATGGTGATCCAATTCTATCTGTCTAATGCTCAAATGCATTCTCGACAAAGGCACGATTGCAGCTCTAAGCAAGCGTTAGAATTTTAGCCTCGGCGTGTTATGATTTTATCCTATTTGTAAATTTCCCCACCTGACGCAGATCCAAGTACTCTTAATTTGCCTGCGAATGGTCAGACGCATTATAGGTAAGGCGGCGATTGCAGCCCCGATGGTGCTTTAAAAGACACATCTCGGCGTGAAAGGATTTCGTCCTATTGGTGAATTTTGGCAGCAGCGGATTCACTCCAAACGCTCTCATTTTGTGCCACATGCTCAAACGCATTCACGGATAAGGCGGCGATTGCAGCCCCGTGGATGCGTTAAAAGACGTTACTCGGCATGTTAGGGGTTTCGTCCATTTGTGAAAATTTTGGCAGCGAATCAGCTCCTAATGCTTTTTTTGTCTACCACTTGCTCGTTTGCATTCAACGCGAATGGCGCTTGCAGAACGATTGGTGTGCAAAATGACGCATCTGGTCTTTTATAATTTGGTTAGATTTCTGCTTATTTTGCAGTAAATAAGGCTAAGATGATTTAATTTTATCTGCCACCTGCCTCAAAGCACTACCGGCAAAATGGCTCTTGAAGCCCTTAGGCGCATAAGAGAAGACGCATCACATCTTTGTATAATTTTGTCTGATTTTTGCTTAATTTGCAGCAAACTATGCTCATGGTGATCCATTCTATCTGTCTAATGCCAAATGCATTCTCGACAAAGGCAACGATTGCAGCTCTAGCACAGCGTTAGATTTGTAGCCTCGGCGTGTTATGATTTTAATCCTATTTGTAAATTTCCCCACCTGACGCAGATCCAAGTACTCTTAATTTGCCTGCGATATGGTCAGACGCCTTATGGATAAGGGGCGATTGCAGCCCCATTGTGCGTTTAAAAGACACATCTCGGCGTGAAAGGATTTCGTCCTATTGGTGAAAATTTTGGCAGCAGCGGATTCAGCTCCAAACGCTCTCATTTTGTTGCCACTGCTCAAACGCATTCACGGATAAGGCGGCGATTGCAGCCCCGTGGATGCGTTAAAGAACGTTACTCTGCGGCATGTTAGGGTTTTCGTCCTATTTGTGAAAATTTGGCAGCGAATGCAGCTCCTAATGCTTTTTTTGTCTACCACTTGCTCGTTTGCATTCACACGCGAAGATGGCGCTTGCAGAACGATTGGTGTGCAAAATGACGCATCTGGTCTTTTTAATTTGGTTAGATTTCTGCTTATTTTGCAGTAAATAAGGCTCAAGATGATTTAATTTTATCTGCCACCTGCTCAAACGCACTACCGGCAAAAATGGCTCTTGAAGCCCTTAGCGGCATAAAGAGAAGACGCAAACATCTTTGTATAATTTTGTCTGATTTTTGCTTAATTTGCAGCAAACTATGCTCATGGTGATCCAATTTCTATCTGTCTAATGCTCAATGCATTCTGACAAAGGCAACGATTGCAGCTCTAGCAAGCGTTAATTTACTCGGCTTGTTATGATTTTATCCTATTTGTAAAATTCCCCCACCGACGCAGATCCAAGTACTTTAATTTGCCTGCGATATGGTCGCGCATTATGGATAAGGCGGCGATTGCAGCCCGGATGGTGCGTTAAAAAGACACATCTCGGCGTGAAAGGATTTCGTCCTATTGGTGAAAATTTTGGCAGCAGCGGATTCAGTCCAAACGCTCTCATTTTGTTGCCACATGCTCAACGCATTCACGGATAAGGCGGCGATTGCAGCCCCGTGGATGCGTTAAAAGACGTTACTCGGTGTTAGGTTTCGTCCTATTTGTGAAAATTTTGGCAGCGAATGCAGCTCCTAATGCTTTTTTTGTCTACCACTTGCTCGTTTGCATTCAACGCGAAGATGGCGCTTGCAGAACATTGGTGTGCAAAATGACGCATCTGGTCTTTTATAATTTGGTTAGATTTCTGCTTATTTTGCAGTAATAAGGCTCGAATGATTTATTTTATCTGCCACCTGCTCAAACGCACTACCGGCAAAATGGCTCTTGAAGCCCTTAGGGCGCATAAAGAGAAGACGCATCACATCTTGGTATAATTTTGTCTGATTTTTGCTTAATTTGCGCAAACTATGCTCATGGTGATCCATTTTATCTGTCTAATGCTCAAATGCATTCTGACAAAGGCAACGATTGCAGCTCTAAGCAAGCGTTAGATTTTATCCTCGGCGTGTTATGATTTTATCCTATTTGTAAAATTTCCCCACCTGACGCAGATCCAAGTACTCTTAATTTGCTGCGATATGGTCAGACGCATTTGATACGATAGGGGCGATTGCGCCCCGTGGTGCGTTTAAAAGACACATCTCGGCGTGAAAGGATTTCGTCCTATTGGTGAAAAATTTTGGCAGCAGCGGATTCAGCTCCAACGCCTCATTTGTTGCCACATGCTCAACCATTCACGATAAGGCGGCGATTGCAGCCCGTGCTGAAAAGCTTTACTCCGGCATGTTAGGGTTCGTCCTATTTGTGAAATTTTGGCAGCGAATGCAGCTCCTAATGCTTTTTTGTCTACCACTTGCTCGTTGCATTCAACGCGAAGATGGCGCTTGCAGAACGATTGGTGTGCAAAATGACGCATCTGGTCTTTTATAATTTGGTTAGATTTCTGCTTATTTGCAGTAAATAAGGCTCAAGATGATTTAATTTTATCTGCCACCTGCTCAAGCACTACCGGCAAAATGGCTCTTGAAGCCCTTAGGGCGCATAAAGAGAAGACGCATCACATCTTTGTATAATTTTGTCTGATTTTTGCTTAATTTGCAGCAAACTATGCTCAGGTGATCCAATTCTATCTGTCTAATGCTCAAATGCTCTCGACAAAGGCAACGATTGCAGCTCTAAGCAAGCGTTAGATTTTACCTCGGCGTGTAGATTTTATCCTATTTTTAAAATTTTCC
>JADFDV010000262.1:0-10737 GCA_019097775.1 Moniezia expansa | reverse complement strand
AGGATCAAACGCCTTGATCTTGAAGCAGGCAGGAATGCCATTCCGACGTGCCTCCCACTTCGAATACCTAATATGAGCTACGACCATTTTTGCGCTCAAAAAGTCTCAATAACCCCCGAAACACATCTGGTGGAATTTTTGTCGTTCCTGCAATCACTTATGGACTACCTACAATGGTCTTGAGAGTAAAAGATAACAATCGACTAAAAGCAATACAGAGTACGGGCTCGACTTATTACCTTGGAGTGTATTCGCGAAGGGCCAAAACCGTCGAGGAACTCGAAGGAACTGCCGATGCGTAACCTGGCAGTCTTATACAGGCAAAGGGGCTCGAAAAATGGACAAACATAGCCTGATCTCTCCACACTTGAGAGTAACTTTGAAAATGGGAAACTAGAAGCCTCACATACAAGGACCTGGATGCTTCAATTACATAATTAAAGATGCGAAAGAAACATGGCAAAAGCATTCCAAATCATGGCTACTTGATCCAAAGGAAGGAGAAGGCAACGTGATAGTGTCGGTACCACGCAAACTGCCAAAGATGTTTCGCCACAACTAGCAGATGCGACACACGTAAAACAAGATCATGGAGAGGAAGAAAAAGACATAAAACTGAAGAGATACTCGATTTATTACATATTAGTGGAGTGGGGCATATACAAAAAAAAATACATTTAATACCCAATTATACACTGTACATTCAATATAACATCCCAATAATATATTCTAAATTATATACTACAAGAAATACATGTTAAAGGTAGCATGATACACTGCAATGCATTACAATGCATTACAATGCATTACAATACGTTATAATGCATCAAAAATAGAAAAATAGTTAAAGTAATCATTTCCAATAAACATTTTGAAAACTTTTCTAATATTTACTTACAATAGCAACATAGATTGCATAATATATGAATAATGCATACCTTGCTTACTACGGGCCAATTGATTGGCCCAAATGGAGTTCTTCATATTATGCATCATGCAAATAATGACCTATAATAAGCATATGCCATACAATTATATTCTATCCTAATTATTTACTACATATCTGAAATAATATCCTATTCATACAATACACAATTAACAGTAACATATCATATCATTTATATGATATTCAATTAATATACTACCACAATTATATACTATACAATTGATATACTCTCCCTATTATAAATTATCCGCTCAATGTTCAATCCCAGTTACATACTCTACTAGCTCAGTTATATGCCGAGTGCATACTACACAATTAATATACTACCCCATATATATGCATATATGTATATATATATATATATATGTATATATATATATATTATAATTAGCAGAAGAATTGTTAAAATACTAGCTATCACTACTCAATGTGGAAAAATATCGTGATAACTTACACTAGCTACATAGGCTTTAATATATAAAATATGTATACACACTAATTACTACATATTAACGCAGTAGCGTATACACATAGAATATATTACATGCTGTCCAATCAATGTGCTGTCCCAACTATACACAACACAATTAATTCACTATTCCAATTATATACCTCACAACTATTATACTACCCCAATTATATTCTGCACAAGTAGTATACTATCCCAAGTGTATACTTTAGTTCATGTACTATCCTACAACACATTAAAAATGGTAGAATTGATAAATTAGTAATTTCCGATAGTGGTACTGGAGAAACGTGATAATAACACACCGAGGGCAACATAGGACATACTACATAAACTATGTATGTGTCCTACCTACTACATACTAATTCAGTAGGCTATTAATCTATATCGTAGTCTGTTATACAACTAATAGGCCATCCTATTTATACACTCTACAATTATTATACTACTCTCATTAGATACTAGTCAATGAACTCACTATCCAAATTTATACTGCACAGTTAGAATACCATCCCACTTATATACTATAATTACTACACTATGCTACATAGTATTAAATACTCTAGAGTTGATAAAACAGTAAGCTTGAAAAATACAGATTGGAAATACATAACAATGACTTATATTTACAAGAGAGATTATCCAATAGAAACGCAGCACCATGCCACATGCTGAACTGCATTATCGGCGAGGATGGCGTTTTCAGACCTGAGAGTGCCTAAAACAACGTGTCTCAACTTCTTGGTGGTCAATCCTACTCTCTACCTCCACATGGTGGCCACCGGTAACCTCAACCGGAGCAACCCTGAGAGCTAAAGAGAGGGACGCTCGGATAGGACTAATAAACCACCGGTCGTACAAGAACACTAGTCAAACCAAAAGATCTGGTCGCACACTTCCAGGAACTGCTTAAGGAAAGAACCACTGAAGAAATTAAAAATTATGATCTTCTACCAAGAGACTCATCTATTTCAATGGAGGACATCGAGATAGCTAAAAATAGATTAAAACTACATAAAAGTCCCGGCGAAAATAGAATTAGATCTAAGTTATTGAAGTGGGACAATCAGTGTCTAAATGCCTACCTACTAAAAGTGTTCAATGACTCTTACAATGGGACCACTCCTATACCTCGAGCCTGGGATCGATGCTGAAGTTGTAAGTATCTACAAGCGCAAAGGATCGCAGACAGATCCTGCAACCTACAGATCAATCTTCCTTCTAGATGCATTAGGCAAGTTATATGCATCTATTCTGTGCCAACGTTTGAGGCACCACCTTGCCGAACTATCCTCAAGAACCCAATTTAAATTTTGTGAGGGAAGATCAACCGAATAGGCTATACTTGGAGTAAGGACCATTATAGCAGAAAGCCGTGGACCCGAAGTAGAAAGATAGTGCTAGTGTTTGCCGACCTGGCCTAGAAAAGGCCTTTGACTCGCTGCCAAAGGCTGCAGTAATCAACCAAATCATAGATCTGGGCTGCTCTTGGCAAATGATCCATTTAGTAAAGTCCTTGATGGACTGACTCACCGATGGGGAAATTGAGGGGAACAAGGGACTACTTTGTGATGAAACGTAGTGTGAGACAAGGCTCACCAGAGGGACCACTTCTTTTCAACCTAACCTTCCAACTCATATTGGATGAGGCCTTCTCCTCACTCAAGGACAGTGCAATTCAGATGATTGACCACTCGGGCAAAATATGACAGCTAAATCATCTAGAATACGCAGATGACCTATGTCATCTTATTGTGACATATAAGGTCGCAGCTGCCAGAACAATAGAGCATCTGGCGAAAACGATGAATAAATATGGACTGCAAATCGCAGCAAACAAAACCTACTGGTCTCAAATTGGTGACGGTGAGGATCAAACGCCTGATCTTGAAGCAGCAGGAATGCCATTCCGACGTGCCTCCCACTTCGAATACCTAATATGACTACGACCATTTTTGCGCTCAAAAAGTCTCAATAACACCCCGAAAGCACATCTGGTGGGAATTTTTGTCGTTCCTGCAATCACTTATGGACTACCTACAATTGTCTTGAGAGTAAAAGATAACAATCGACTAAAAGCAATACAGAATACGGCTCGACTTATTACACTTGGATTGTATTCGCGAAGAGCCAAAAGCGTCGAGGAACTCCGAAAGGAACTGCCGATGCGTAACCTGGCAAGTCTTATACAAGCAAAGGGCTCGAAAATGGACAAACATAGCCTGATACTCTCCACACTTGAGAGTAACTTTGAAAATGGGGAAACTAAGAAAGCCTCACATACAAGGACCTGGATGCTTCAATTACATAATTAAAGATGCGAAAGAAATATGGCAAAAGCATTCCAAATCATGGCTACTTGATCCAAAGGAAGGAGAAAGGCAACGTGATAGTGTCTGTACCAACGCAAACTGCCAAAGATGTTTCGCCACAACTAGGCAGATGTGAACACACGTAAACAAGATCATGGAGAGGAAGAAAAAGACATAAAACTGAAGAGAAGCCAACAGAGAAGAGGAAAAAACCAGACTGTAATCGAGAAAGTAGAAGAACTGAACACAAAGGAGAAAAACGATAGAGTGTGAGTGTTAGGATTTTGTCCCATTTTGTCTGCCACATGCTCAAACGCATTCACGGATAAGGTGGAGATTGCGGCCCCGAGGGTGCGTTCAAAAGACGTATCACGGCGTGCTAGGATTTTGTCCCATTTGGGAAAATTTTGGCAGCAGCGGATGCAGCTCGGAATGCTCCCATTTTGTCTGCCACATGCTCAAACGCATTCACGGATAAGGCGGCAATTGCGGCCCCGAGGGTGCGTTCAAAAGACGTATCACGGCGTGTTAGGATTTTGTCCCATTTGGGAAAATTTTGGCAGCAGCGGATGCAGCTCGGAATGCTCCCATTTTGTCTGCCACATGCTCAAACGCATTCACGGATAAGTTGGAGATTGCGGCCCCGAGGGTGCGTTCAAAAGACGTATCACGGCGTGCTAGAGTTTTGTCCCATTTGGGAAAATTTTGGCAGCAGCGGATGCAGCTCGGAATGCTCCCATTTTGTCTGCCACATGCTCAAACGCATTCACGGATAAGGCGGCAATTGCGGCCCCGAGGGTGCGTTCAAAAGACGTATCACGGCGTGTTAGGATTTTGTCCCATTTGGGAAAATTTTGGCAGCAGCGGATGCAGCTCGGAATGCTCCCATTTTGTCTGCCACATGCTCAAACGCATTCACGGATAAGGCGGCAATTGCGGCCCCGAGGGTGCGTTCAAAAGACGTATCACGGCGTGTTAGGATTTTGTCCCATTTGGGAAAATTTTGGCAGCAGCGGATGCAGCTCGGAATGCTCCCATTTTGTCTGCCACATGCTCAAACGCATTCACGGATAAGGCGGCAATTGCGGCCCCGAGGGTGCGTTCAAAGACGTATCACGGCGTGTTAGGATTTTGTCCCATTTGGGAAAATTTTGGCAGCAGCGGATGCAGCTCGGAATGCTCCCATTTTGTCTGCCACATGCTCAAACGCATTCACGGATAAGGCGGCAATTGCGGCCCCGAGGGTGCGTTCAAAAGACGTATCACGGCGTGTTAGGATTTTGTCCCATTTGGGAAAATTTTGGCAGCAGCGGATGCAGCTCGGAATGCTCCCATTTTGTCTGCCACATGCTCAAACGCATTCACGGATAAGGCGGCAATTGCGGCCCCGAGGGTGCGTTCAAAAGACGTATCACGGCGTGTTAGGATTTTGTCCCATTTGGGAAAATTTTGGCAGCAGCGGATGCAGCTCGGAATGCTCCCATTTTGTCTGCCACATGCTCAAACGCATTCACGGATAAGGCGGCAATTGCGGCCCCGAGGGTGCGTTCAAAAGACGTATCACGGCGTGTTAGGATTTTGTCCCATTTGGGAAAATTTTGGCAGCAGCGGATGCAGCTCGGAATGCTCCCATTTTGTCTGCCACATGCTCAAACGCATTCACGGATAAGGCGGCAATTGCGGCCCCGAGGGTGCGTTCAAAAGACGTATCACGGCGTGTTAGGATTTTGTCCCATTTGGGAAAATTTGGCAGCAGCGGATGCAGCTCGGAATGCTCCCATTTTGTCTGCCACATGCTCAAACGCATTCACGGATAAGGCTGGCAGATTGCGGCCCCGAGGGTGCGTTCAAAAGACGTATCACGGCGTGTTAGGATTTTGTCCCATTTGGGAAAATTTTGGCAGCAGCGGATGCAGCTCGGAATGCTCCCATTTTGTCTGCCACATGCTCAAACGCATTCACGGATAAGGTGGAGATTGCGGCCCCGAGGGTGCGTTCAAAAGACGTATCACGGCGTGTTAGGATTTTGTCCCATTTGGAAAAATTTTGGCAGCAGCGGATGCAGCTCGGAATGCTCCCATTTTGTCTGCCACATGCTCAAACGCATTCACGGATAAGGTGGCAGATTGCGGCCCCGAGGGTGCGTTCAAAAGACGTATCACGGCGTGCTAGGATTTTGTCCCATTTGGGAAAATTTTGGCAGCAGCGGATGCAGCTCGGAATGCTCCCATTTTGTCTGCCACATGCTCAAACGCATTCACGGATAAGGCGGCAATTGCGGCCCCGAGGGTGCGTTCAAAAGACGTATCACGGCGTGCTAGGATTTTGTCCCATTTGGGAAAATTTTGGCAGCAGCGGATGCAGCTCGGAATGCTCCCATTTTGTCTGCCACATGCTCAAACGCATTCACGGATAAGGCGGCAATTGCGGCCCCGAGGGTGCGTTCAAAAGACGTATCACGGCGTGTTAGGATTTTGTCCCATTTGGGAAAATTTTGGCAGCAGCGGATGCAGCTCGGAATGCTCCCATTTTGTCTGCCACATGCTCAAACGCATTCACGGATAAGGCGGCAATTGCGGCCCCGAGGGTGCGTTCAAAAGACGTATCACGGCGTGTTAGGATTTTGTCCCATTTGGGAAAATTTTGGCAGCAGCGGATGCAGCTCGGAATGCTCCCATTTTGTCTGCCACATGCTCAAACGCATTCACGGATAAGGCGGCAATTGCGGCCCCGAGGGTGCGTTCAAAAGACGTATCACGGCGTGTTAGGATTTTGTCCCATTTGGGAAAATTTTGGCAGCAGCGGATGCAGCTCGGAATGCTCCCATTTTGTCTGCCACATGCTCAAACGCATTCACGGATAAGGCGGCAATTGCGGCCCCGAGGGTGCGTTCAAAAGACGTATCACGGCGTGTTAGGATTTTGTCCCATTTGGGAAAATTTTGGCAGCAGCGGATGCAGCTCGGAACGCTCCCATTTTGTCTGCCACATGCTCAAACGCATTCACGGATAAGGTGGAGATTGCGGCCCCGAGGGTGCGTTCAAAAGACGTATCACGGCGTGTTAGGATTTTGTCCCATTTGGGAAAATTTTGGCGGCAGCGGATCCAGCTCGGAATGCTCCCATTTTGTCTGCCACATGCTCAAACGCATTCACGGATAGGGGGCATTGCGGCCCCGAGGGTGCGTTCAAAAGACGTATCACGGCGTGTAGGATTTTGCCCCATTTGGGAAAATTTTGGCAGCAGCGGATGCAGCTCGGAATGCTCCCATTTTGTCTGCCACATGCTCAAACGCAATTCACGGATAAGGTGGAGATTGCGGCCCCGAGGGTGCGTTCAAAAGACGTATCACGGCGTGTTAGGATTTTGTCCCATTTGGGAAAATTTTGGCAGCAGCGGATGCAGCTCGGAATGCTCCCATTTTGTCTGCCACATGCTCAAACGCATTCACGGATAAGGCGGCAATTGCGGCCCCGAGGGTGCGTTCAAAAGACGTATCACGGCGTGTTAGGATTTTGTCCCATTTGGGAAAATTTTGGCAGCAGCGGATGCAGCTCGGAATGCTCCCATTTTGTCTGCCACATGCTCAAACGCATTCACGGATAAGGCGGCAATTGCGGCCCCGAGGGTGCGTTCAAAAGACGTATCACGGCGTGTTAGGATTTTGTCCCATTTGGGAAAATTTTGGCAGCAGCGGATGCAGCTCGGAATGCTCCCATTTTGTCTGCCACATGCTCAAACGCATTCACGGATAAGGCGGCAATTGCGGCCCCGAGGGTGCGTTCAAAAGACGTATCACGGCGTGTTAGGATTTTGTCCCATTTGGGAAAATTTTGGCAGCAGCGGATGCAGCTCGGAATGCTCCCATTTTGTCTGCCACATGCTCAAACGCATTCACGGATAAGGCGGCAATTGCGGCCCCGAGGGTGCGTTCAAAAGACGTATCACGGCGTGTTAGGATTTTGTCCCATTTGGGAAAATTTTGGCAGCAGCGGATGCAGCTCGGAATGCTCCCATTTTGTCTGCCACATGCTCAAACGCATTCACGGATAAGGCGGCAATTGCGGCCCCGAGGGTGCGTTCAAAAGACGTATCACGGCGTGTTAGGATTTTGTCCCATTTGGGAAAATTTTGGCAGCAGCGGATGCAGCTCGGAATGCTCCCATTTTGTCTGCCACATGCTCAAACGCATTCACGGATAAGGCGGCAATTGCGGCCCCGAGGGTGCGTTCAAAAGACGTATCACGGCGTGTTAGGATTTTGTCCCATTTGGGAAAATTTTGGCAGCAGCGGATGCAGCTCGGAATGCTCCCATTTTGTCTGCCACATGCTCAAACGCATTCACGGATAAGGCGGCAATTGCGGCCCCGAGGGTGCGTTCAAAAGACGTATCACGGCGTGTTAGGATTTTGTCCCATTTGGGAAAATTTTGGCAGCAGCGGATGCAGCTCGGAATGCTCCCATTTTGTCTGCCACATGCTCAAACGCATTCACGGATAAGGCGGCAATTGCGGCCCCGAGGGTGCGTTCAAAAGACGTATCACGGCGTGTTAGGATTTTGTCCCATTTGGGAAAATTTTGGCAGCAGCGGATGCAGCTCGGAATGCTCCCATTTTGTCTGCCACATGCTCAAACGCATTCACGGATAAGGCGGCAATTGCGGCCCCGAGGGTGCGTTCAAAAGACGTATCACGGCGTGTTAGGATTTTGTCCCATTTGGGAAAATTTTGGCAGCAGCGGATGCAGCTCGGAATGCTCCCATTTTGTCTGCCACATGCTCAAACGCATTCACGGATAAGGCGGCAATTGCGGCCCCGAGGGTGCGTTCAAAAGACGTATCACGGCGTGTTAGGATTTTGTCCCATTTGGGAAAATTTTGGCAGCAGCGGATGCAGCTCGGAATGCTCCCATTTTGTCTGCCACATGCTCAAACGCATTCACGGATAAGGCGGCAATTGCGGCCCCGAGGGTGCGTTCAAAAGACGTATCACGGCGTGTTAGGATTTTGTCCCATTTGGGAAAATTTTGGCAGCAGCGGATGCAGCTCGGAATGCTCCCATTTTGTCTGCCACATGCTCAAACGCATTCACGGATAAGGCGGCAATTGCGGCCCCGAGGGTGCGTTCAAAAGACGTATCACGGCGTGTTAGGATTTTGTCCCATTTGGGAAAATTTTGGCAGCAGCGGATGCAGCTCGGAATGCTCCCATTTTGTCTGCCACATGCTCAAACGCATTCACGGATAAGGCGGCAATTGCGGCCCCGAGGGTGCGTTCAAAAGACGTATCACGGCGTGTTAGGATTTTGTCCCATTTGGGAAAATTTTGGCAGCAGCGGATGCAGCTCGGAATGCTCCCATTTTGTCTGCCACATGCTCAAACGCATTCACGGATAAGGCGGCAATTGCGGCCCGAGGGTGCGTTCAAAAGACGTATCACGGCGTGTTAGGATTTTGTCCCATTTGGGAAAATTTTGGCAGCAGCGGATGCAGCTCGGAATGCTCCCATTTTGTCTGCCACATGCTCAAACGCATTCACGGATAAGGCGGCAATTGCGGCCCCGAGGGTGCGTTCAAAAGACGTATCACGGCGTGTTAGGATTTTGTCCCATTTGGGAAAATTTTGGCAGCAGCGGATGCAGCTCGGAATGCTCCCATTTTGTCTGCCACATGCTCAAACGCATTCACGGATAAGGCGGCAATTGCGGCCCCGAGGGTGCGTTCAAAAGACGTATCACGGCGTGTTAGGATTTTGTCCCATTTGGGAAAATTTTGGCAGCAGCGGATGCAGCTCGGAATGCTCCCATTTGTCTGCCACATGCTCAAACGCATTCACGGATAAGGCGGCAATTGCGGCCCCGAGGGTGCGTTCAAAAGACGTATCACGGCGTGTTAGGATTTTGTCCCATTTGGGAAAATTTGGCAGCAGCGGATGCAGCTCGGAATGCTCCCATTTTGTCTGCCACATGCTCAAACGCATTCACGGATAAGGCGGCAATTGCGGCCCCGAGGGTGCGTTCAAAAGACGTATCACGGCGTGTTAGGATTTTGTCCCATTTGGGAAAATTTTGGCAGCAGCGGATGCAGCTCGGAATGCTCCCATTTTGTCTGCCACATGCTCAAACGCATTCACGGATAAGGCGGCAATTGCGGCCCGAGGGTGCGTTCAAAAGACGTATCACGGCGTGTTAGGATTTTGTCCATTTGGGAAAATTTTGGCAGCAGCGGATGCAGCTCGGAATGCTCCCATTTTGTCTGCCACATGCTCAAACGCATTCACGGATAAGGCGGCAATTGCGGCCCCGAGGGTGCGTTCAAAAGACGTATCACGGCGTGTTAGGATTTTGTCCCATTTGGGAAAATTTTGGCAGCAGCGGATGCAGCTCGGAATGCTCCCATTTTGTCTGCCACATGCTCAAACGCATTCACGGATAAGGCGGCAATTGCGGCCCCGAGGGTGCGTTCAAAAGACGTATCACGGCGTGTTAGGATTTTGTCCCATTTGGGAAAATTTTGGCAGCAGCGGATGCAGCTCGGAATGCTCCCATTTTGTCTGCCACATGCTCAAACGCATTCACGGATAAGGCGGCAATTGCGGCCCCGAGGGTGCGTTCAAAAGACGTATCACGGCGTGTTAGGATTTTGTCCCATTTGGGAAAATTTTGGCAGCAGCGGATGCAGCTCGGAATGCTCCCATTTTGTCTGCCACATGCTCAAACGCATTCACGGATAAGGCGGCAATTGCGGCCCCGAGGGTGCGTTCAAAAGACGTATCACGGCGTGTTAGGATTTTGTCCCATTTGGGAAAATTTTGGCAGCAGCGGATGCAGCTCGGAATGCTCCCATTTTGTCTGCCACATGCTCAAACGCATTCACGGATAAGGCGGCAATTGCGGCCCGAGGGTGCGTTCAAAAGACGTATCACGGCGTGTTAGGATTTTGTCCCATTTGGGAAAATTTTGGCAGCAGCGGATGCAGCTCGGAATGCTCCATATTTGTATGCCAAAGCCAAA
>JADFDV010000257.1:0-24202 GCA_019097775.1 Moniezia expansa | reverse complement strand
GATATATATTTTTTGCTTTTGCTTAATAGTCTATAACATTGCCAAGCACACTTGAAAATAAACGTCCATTCTTCCTTTGTTAATATTCAATACAATTCAATCTTCATCTCCACTTTAGAAGGCAGTTAACATAGAGTTTTTGAATTTTGTTTGCATTTTAATAAAAATGATTTGTATTCTACATGATGATTCTGTAACGACAAATAAGCTTATTGCTAAAATATTCTGTCATATTATACTCATGTTACTGCGAAATCAACTTTTGTTTATCGAATATATTCAACGTCATTATTTATTCACTGCCATAAATAAAGGGAATTGTTTCTTGTCTATGATATATATTTGGACGTTTCGTTTTTTTGATGCTTGTGTTGCTTAGCATATATCAGAATTTTAACTTTGCTTATTTGATGATCTCTTCATTCTGATATATATTTTGCTTTTGCTTAATAGTTTATATGCATATCATCACTTGAAAATAAACGTCCATTGCTTTTCCTTTGTAATATTCAATACAAATTCATCTTTCATCTCAACTTTGAAGCAGTAACTTAGAGGTTTTTGAATTTTGTTTGCATTTTATAAAATAATTGTATTTCTACATATGATTCTGTAACTTGACAAATAATTATGGCTTAAAATATTTTGCATCATTAACTTCATTGTACCTGCGAAATCAACTTTGTTTATCGAATATATTCAACACTCATTTTTTATCACGCACTAAATAAAGGAATTCGTTCTTGTATATATACATAATGTGGAATGGGACGTGTCTTTTTGATGCTTGTTTGCTTAGCATATACCCCCTCTCTCCAGATCAATTGAACTGGCGTATTTGAGTGAGTCTTCTTGCATGTGCTCTGGTGGAAAAATTCAACCCCAAGAAGAATGAAAGAGATCATCAAATACGCAAAGTTAAGTTCTGATATATGCTAAGCAACACAAGCATCAATAGAAAGCGTACCAAATTATACATAGACAAGAAACGAATTCCCTTTATTTATGTGCAGTGAATAAAATAATGAGCTGTTGAATATATTCGATAAACAAAGTTGATTTTCGCAGTAACAATGAAGTATAATGATGCAGAATTATTTTAAGCAATTAAGCTTAATTTTCAGTTACAGAATCATCATGTAGAAATACAAATCATTTTTATTAAAATGCAAACGAAATTCAAAAACATCTATGATAACTGCCTTTCAAAGTTAGAGATGAAGATTGAATTTGTATTGAATATTAACAAAGGAAAGCAATGGACGTTTATTTTCAAGTGTGCATTGCAATGTTAACTATTAAGCAAAAGCAAACATAATATCAGAATGAAAGAGATCATCAAATACGCAAAGTTAAGTTCTGATATATGCTAAGCAACACAAGCATCAATAGAAAGCGTACCAAATTATACATAGACAAGAAACGAATTCCCTTTATTTATGTGCAGTGAATAAAATAATGAGCTGTTGAATATATTCGATAAACAAAGTTGATTTTCGCAGTAACAATGAAGTATAATGATGCAGAATTATTTTAAGCAATTAAGCTTATTTGTCAGTTACAGAATCATCATGTAGAAATACAAATCATTTTTATTAAAATGCAAACAAAATTCAAAAACCTCTATGTTAACTGCCTTTCAAAGTTAGAGATGAAGATTGAATTTGTATTGAATATTAACAAAGGAAAGCAATGGACGTTTATTTTCAAGTGTGCATTGCAATGTTAAACTATTAAGCAAAAGCAAACATAATATATCAGAATGAAAGAGATCATCAAATACGCAAAGTTAAATTCTGATATATGCTAAGCAACACAAGCATCAATAGAAAGCGTACCAAATTATACATAGACAAGAAACGAATTCCCTTTATTTATGTGCAGTGAATAAAATAATGAGCTGTTGAATATATTCGATAAACAAAGTTGATTTTCGCAGTAACAATGAAGTATAATGATGCAGAATTATTTTAAGCAATTAAGCTTATTTGTCAGTTACAGAATCATCATGTAGAAATACAAATCATTTTTATTAAAATGCAAACAAAATTCAAAAACCTCTATGTTAACTGCCTTTCAAAGTTAGAGATGAAGATTGAATTTGTATTGAATATTAACAAAGGAAAGCAATGGACGTTTATTTTCAAGTGTGCATTGCAATGTTAAACTATTAAGCAAAAGCAAACATAATATATCAGAATGAAAGAGATCATCAAATACGCAAAGTTAAGTTCTGATATATGCTAAGCAACACAAGCATCAATAGAAAGCGTACCAAATTATACATAGACAAGAAACGAATTCCCTTTATTTATGTGCAGTGAATAAAATAATGAGCTGTTGAATATATTCGATAAACAAAGTTGATTTTCGCAGTAACAATGAAGTATAATGATGCAGAATTATTTTAAGCAATTAAGCTTATTTGTCAGTTACAGAATCATCATGTAGAAATACAAATCATTTTTATTAAAATGCAAACAAAATTCAAAAACCTCTATGTTAACTGCCTTTCAAAGTTAGAGATGAAGATTGAATTTGTATTGAATATTAACAAAGGAAAGCAATGGACGTTTATTTTCAAGTGTGCATTGCAATGTTAAACTATTAAGCAAAAGCAAACATAATATATCAGAATGAAAGAGATCATCAAATACGCAAAGTTAAATTCTGATATATGCTAAGCAACACAAGCATCAATAGAAAGCGTACCAAATTATACATAGACAAGAAACGAATTCCCTTTATTTATGTGCAGTGAATAAAATAATGAGCTGTTGAATATATTCGATAAACAAAGTTGATTTTCGCAGTAACAATGAAGTATAATGATGCAGAATTATTTTAAGCAATTAAGCTTATTTGTCAGTTACAGAATCATCATGTAGAAATACAAATCATTTTTATTAAAATGCAAACAAAATTCAAAAATTCTATGTTAACTGCCTTTCAAAGTTAGAGATGAAGATTGAATTTGTATTGAATATTAACAAAGGAAAGCAATGGACGTTTATTTTCAAGTGTGCATTGCAATGTTAAACTATTAAGCAAAAGCAAACATAATATATCAGAATGAAAGAGATCATCAAATACGCAAAGTTAAATTCTGATATATGCTAAGCAACACAAGCATCAATAGAAAGCGTACCAAATTATACATAGACAAGAAACGAATTCCCTTTATTTATGTGCAGTGAATAAAATAATGAGCTGTTGAATATATTCGATAAACAAAGTTGATTTTCGCAGTAACAATGAAGTATAATGATGCAGAATTATTTTAAGCAATTAAGCTTATTTGTCAGTTACAGAATCATCATGTAGAAATACAAATCATTTTTATTAAAATGCAAACAAAATTCAAAAACCTCTATGTTAACTGCCTTTCAAAGTTAGAGATGAAGATTGAATTTGTATTGAATATTAACAAAGGAAAGCAATGGACGTTTATTTTCAAGTGTGCATTGCAATGTTAAACTATTAAGCAAAAGCAAACATAATATATCAGAATGAAAGAGATCATCAAATACGCAAAGTTAAGTTCTGATATATGCTAAGCAACACAAGCATCAATAGAAAGCGTACCAAATTATACATAGACAAGAAACGAATTCCCTTTATTTATGTGCAGTGAATAAAATAATGAGCTGTTGAATATATTCGATAAACAAAGTTGATTTTCGCAGTAACAATGAAGTATAATGATGCAGAATTATTTTAAGCAATTAAGCTTATTTGTCAGTTACAGAATCATCATGTAGAAATACAAATCATTTTTATTAAAATGCAAACAAAATTCAAAAACCTCTATGTTAACTGCCTTTCAAAGTTAGAGATGAAGATTGAATTTGTATTGAATATTAACAAAGGAAAGCAATGGACGTTTATTTTCAAGTGTGCATTGCAATGTTAAACTATTAAGCAAAAGCAAACATAATATATCAGAATGAAAGAGATCATCAAATACGCAAAGTTAAGTTCTGATATATGCTAAGCAACACAAGCATCAATAGAAAAGCGTACCAAATTATACATAGACAAGAAACGAATTCCCTTTATTTATGTGCAGTGAATAAAATAATGAGCTGTTGAATATATTCGATAAACAAAGTTGATTTTCGCAGTAACAATGAAGTATAATGATGCAGAATTATTTTAAGCAATTAAGCTTATTTGTCAGTTACAGAATCATCATGTAGAAATACAAATCATTTTTATTAAAATGCAAACAAAATTCAAAAACCTCTATGTTAACTGCCTTTCAAAGTTAGAGATGAAGATTGAATTTGTATTGAATATTAACAAAGGAAAGCAATGGACGTTTATTTTCAAGTGTGCATTGCAATGTTAAACTATTAAGCAAAAGCAAACATAATATATCAGAATGAAAGAGATCATCAAATACGCAAAGTTAAGTTCTGATATATGCTAAGCAACACAAGCATCAATAGAAAGCGTACCAAATTATACATAGACAAGAAACGAATTCCCTTTATTTATGTGCAGTGAATAAAATAATGAGCTGTTGAATATATTCGATAAACAAAGTTGATTTTCGCAGTAACAATGAAGTATAATGATGCAGAATTATTTTAAGCAATTAAGCTTATTTGTCAGTTACAGAATCATCATGTAGAAATACAAATCATTTTTATTAAAATGCAAACAAAATTCAAAAACCTCTATGTTAACTGCCTTTCAAAGTTAGAGATGAAGATTGAATTTGTATTGAATATTAACAAAGGAAAGCAATGGACGTTTATTTTCAAGTGTGCATTGCAATGTTAAACTATTAAGCAAAAGCAAACATAATATATCAGAATGAAAGAGATCATCAAATACGCAAAGTTAAGTTCTGATATATGCTAAGCAACACAAGCATCAATAGAAAGCGTACCAAATTATACATAGACAAGAAACGAATTCCCTTTATTTATGTGCAGTGAATAAAATAATGAGCTGTTGAATATATTCGATAAACAAAGTTGATTTTCGCAGTAACAATGAAGTATAATGATGCAGAATTATTTTAAGCAATTAAGCTTATTTGTCAGTTACAGAATCATCATGTAGAAATACAAATCATTTTTATTAAAATGCAAACAAAATTCAAAAACCTCTATGTTAACTGCCTTTCAAAGTTAGAGATGAAGATTGAATTTGTATTGAATATTAACAAAGGAAAGCAATGGACGTTTATTTTCAAGTGTGCATTGCAATGTTAAACTATTAAGCAAAAGCAAACATAATATATCAGAATGAAAGAGATCATCAAATACGCAAAGTTAAGTTCTGATATATGCTAAGCAACACAAGCATCAATAGAAAGCGTACCAAATTATACATAGACAAGAAACGAATTCCCTTTATTTATGTGCAGTGAATAAAATAATGAGCTGTTGAATATATTCGATAAACAAAGTTGATTTTCGCAGTAACAATGAAGTATAATGATGCAGAATTATTTTAAGCAATTAAGCTTATTTGTCAGTTACAGAATCATCATGTAGAAATACAAATCATTTTTATTAAAATGCAAACAAAATTCAAAAACCTCTATGTTAACTGCCTTTCAAAGTTAGAGATGAAGATTGAATTTGTATTGAATATTAACAAAGGAAAGCAATGGACGTTTATTTTCAAGTGTGCATTGCAATGTTAAACTATTAAGCAAAAGCAAACATAATATATCAGAATGAAAGAGATCATCAAATACGCAAAGTTAAAGTTCTGATATATGCTAAGCAACACAAGCATCAATAGAAAGCGTACCAAATTATACATAGACAAGAAACGAATTCCCTTTATTTATGTGCAGTGAATAAAATAATGAGCTGTTGAATATATTCGATAAACAAAGTTGATTTTCGCAGTAACAATGAAGTATAATGATGCAGAATTATTTTAAGCAATTAAGCTTATTTGTCAGTTACAGAATCATCATGTAGAAATACAAATCATTTTATTAAAATGCAAACAAAATTCAAAAACCTCTATGTTAACTGCCTTTCAAAGTTAGAGATGAAGATTGAATTTGTATTGAATATTAACAAAGGAAAGCAATGGACGTTTATTTTCAAGTGTGCATTGCAATGTTAAACTATTAAGCAAAAGCAAACATAATATATCAGAATGAAAGAGATCATCAAATACGCAAAGTTAAGTTCTGATATATGCTAAGCAACACAAGCATCAATAGAAAAGCGTACCAAATTATACATAGACAAGAAACGAATTCCCTTTATTTATGTGCAGTGAATAAAATAATGAGCTGTTGAATATATTCGATAAACAAAGTTGATTTTCGCAGTAACAATGAAGTATAATGATGCAGAATTATTTTAAGCAATTAAGCTTATTTGTCAGTTACAGAATCATCATGTAGAAATACAAATCATTTTTATTAAAATGCAAACAAAATTCAAAAACCTCTATGTTAACTGCCTTTCAAAGTTAGAGATGAAGATTGAATTTGTATTGAATATTAACAAAGGAAAGCAATGGACGTTTATTTTCAAGTGTGCATTGCAATGTTAAACTATTAAGCAAAAGCAAACATAATATATCAGAATGAAAGAGATCATCAAATACGCAAAGTTAAGTTCTGATATATGCTAAGCAACACAAGCATCAATAGAAAGCGTACCAAATTATACATAGACAAGAAACGAATTCCCTTTATTTATGTGCAGTGAATAAAATAATGAGCTGTTGAATATATTCGATAAACAAAGTTGATTTTCGCAGTAACAATGAAGTATAATGATGCAGAATTATTTTAAGCAATTAAGCTTATTTGTCAGTTACAGAATCATCATGTAGAAATACAAATCATTTTTATTAAAATGCAAACAAAATTCAAAAACCTCTATGTTAACTGCCTTTCAAAGTTAGAGATGAAGATTGAATTTGTATTGAATATTAACAAAGGAAAGCAATGGACGTTTATTTTCAAGTGTGCATTGCAATGTTAAACTATTAAGCAAAAGCAAACATAATATATCAGAATGAAAGAGATCATCAAATACGCAAAGTTAAGTTCTGATATATGCTAAGCAACACAAGCATCAATAGAAAGCGTACCAAATTATACATAGACAAGAAACGAATTCCCTTTATTTATGTGCAGTGAATAAAATAATGAGCTGTTGAATATATTCGATAAACAAAGTTGATTTTCGCAGTAACAATGAAGTATAATGATGCAGAATTATTTTAAGCAATTAAGCTTATTTGTCAGTTACAGAATCATCATGTAGAAATACAAATCATTTTTATTAAAATGCAAACAAAATTCAAAAACCTCTATGTTAACTGCCTTTCAAAGTTAGAGATGAAGATTGAATTTGTATTGAATATTAACAAAGGAAAGCAATGGACGTTTATTTTCAAGTGTGCATTGCAATGTTAAACTATTAAGCAAAAGCAAACATAATATATCAGAATGAAAGAGATCATCAAATACGCAAAGTTAAGTTCTGATATATGCTAAGCAACACAAGCATCAATAGAAAGCGTACCAAATTATACATAGACAAGAAACGAATTCCCTTTATTTATGTGCAGTGAATAAAATAATGAGCTGTTGAATATATTCGATAAACAAAGTTGATTTTCGCAGTAACAATGAAGTATAATGATGCAGAATTATTTTAAGCAATTAAGCTTATTTGTCAGTTACAGAATCATCATGTAGAAATACAAATCATTTTTATTAAAATGCAAACAAAATTCAAAAACCTCTATGTTAACTGCCTTTCAAAGTTAGAGATGAAGATTGAATTTGTATTGAATATTAACAAAGGAAAGCAATGGACGTTTATTTTCAAGTGTGCATTGCAATGTTAAACTATTAAGCAAAAGCAAACATAATATATCAGAATGAAAGAGATCATCAAATACGCAAAGTTAAGTTCTGATATATGCTAAGCAACACAAGCATCAATAGAAAGCGTACCAAATTATACATAGACAAGAAACGAATTCCCTTTATTTATGTGCAGTGAATAAAATAATGAGCTGTTGAATATATTCGATAAACAAAGTTGATTTTCGCAGTAACAATGAAGTATAATGATGCAGAATTATTTTAAGCAATTAAGCTTATTTGTCAGTTACAGAATCATCATGTAGAAATACAAATCATTTTTATTAAAATGCAAACAAAATTCAAAAACATCTATGTTAACTGCCTTTCAAAGTTAGAGATGAAGATTGAATTTGTATTGAATATTAACAAAGGAAAGCAATGGACGTTTATTTTCAAGTGTGCATTGCAATGTTAAACTATTAAGCAAAAGCAAACATAATATATCAGAATGAAAGAGATCATCAAATACGCAAAGTTAAGTTCTGATATATGCTAAGCAACACAAGCATCAATAGAAAGCGTACCAAATTATACATAGACAAGAAACGAATTCCCTTTATTTATGTGCAGTGAATAAAATAATGAGCTGTTGAATATATTCGATAAACAAAGTTGATTTTCGCAGTAACAATGAAGTATAATGATGCAGAATTATTTTAAGCAATTAAGCTTATTTGTCAGTTACAGAATCATCATGTAGAAATACAAATCATTTTTATTAAAATGCAAACAAAATTCAAAAACCTCTATGTTAACTGCCTTTCAAAGTTAGAGATGAAGATTGAATTTGTATTGAATATTAACAAAGGAAAGCAATGGACGTTTATTTTCAAGTGTGCATTGCAATGTTAAACTATTAAGCAAAAGCAAACATAATATATCAGAATGAAAGAGATCATCAAATACGCAAAGTTAAATTCTGATATATGCTAAGCAACACAAGCATCAATAGAAAACGTACCAAATTATACATAGACAAGAAACGAATTCCCTTTATTTATGTGCAGTGAATAAAATAATGAGCTGTTGAATATATTCGATAAACAAAGTTGATTTTCGCAGTAACAATGAAGTATAATGATGCAGAATTATTTTAAGCAATTAAGCTTATTTGTCAGTTACAGAATCATCATGTAGAAATACAAATCATTTTTATTAAAATGCAAACAAAATTCAAAAACATCTATGTTAACTGCCTTTCAAAGTTAGAGATGAAGATTGAATTTGTATTGAATATTAACAAAGGAAAGCAATGGACGTTTATTTTCAAGTGTGCATTGCAATGTTAAACTATTAAGCAAAAGCAAACATAATATATCAGAATGAAAGAGATCATCAAATACGCAAAGTTAAGTTCTGATATATGCTAAGCAACACAAGCATCAATAGAAAGCGTACCAAATTATACATAGACAAGAAACGAATTCCCTTTATTTATGTGCAGTGAATAAAATAATGAGCTGTTGAATATATTCGATAAACAAAGTTGATTTTCGCAGTAACAATGAAGTATAATGATGCAGAATTATTTTAAGCAATTAAGCTTATTTGTCAGTTACAGAATCATCATGTAGAAATACAAATCATTTTTATTAAAATGCAAACAAAATTCAAAAACATCTATGTTAACTGCCTTTCAAAGTTAGAGATGAAGATTGAATTTGTATTGAATATTAACAAAGGAAAGCAATGGACGTTTATTTTCAAGTGTGCATTGCAATGTTAAACTATTAAGCAAAAGCAAACATAATATATCAGAATGAAAGAGATCATCAAATACGCAAAGTTAAGTTCTGATATATGCTAAGCAACACAAGCATCAATAGAAAGCGTACCAAATTATACATAGACAAGAAACGAATTCCCTTTATTTATGTGCAGTGAATAAAATAATGAGCTGTTGAATATATTCGATAAACAAAGTTGATTTTCGCAGTAACTATGAAGTATAATAATGCAGAATTATTTTAAGCAATTAAGCTTATTTGTCAGTTACAGAATCATCATGTAGAAATACAAATCATTTTTATTAAAATGCAAACAAATTCAAAAACCTCTAAGTTAACTGCCTTTCAAAGTTGGAGATGAAGATTGAATTTGTATTGAATATTAACAAAGGAAAGCAATGGACGTTTATTTTCAAGTGTGCATTGCAATGTTAAACTATTAAGCAAAAGCAAACATAATATATCAGAATGAAAGAGATCATCAAATACGCAAAGTTAAGTTCTGATATATGCTAAGCAACACAAGCATCAATAGAAAGCGTACCAAATTATACATAGACAAGAAACGAATTCCCTTTATTTATGTGCAGTGAATAAAATAATGAGCTGTTGAATATATTCGATAAACAAAGTTGATTTTCGCAGTAACAATGAAGTATAATGATGCAGAATTATTTTAAGCAATTAAGCTTATTTGTCAGTTACAGAATCATCATGTAGAAATACAAATCATTTTTATTAAAATGCAAACAAAATTCAAAAACCTCTATGTTAACTGCCTTTCAAAGTTAGAGATGAAGATTGAATTTGTATTGAATATTAACAAAGGAAAGCAATGGACGTTTATTTTCAAGTGTGCATTGCAATGTTAAACTATTAAGCAAAAGCAAACATAATATATCAGAATGAAAGAGATCATCAAATACGCAAAGTTAAATTCGATATATGCTAAGCAACACAAGCATCAATAGAAACGTACCAAATTATACATAGACAAGAAACGAATTCCTTTATTTATGTCAGTGAATAAAATAATGAGCTGTTGAATATATTCGATAACAAAGTTGATTTTCGCAGTAACAATGAAGTATAATGATGCAGAATTATTTTAAGCATTAAGCTTATTTGTCATTACAGAATCATCATGTAGAAATACAAATCATTTTTATTAAAATGCAAACAAAATTCAAAACCTCTATGTTAACTGCCTTTCAAAGTTGAGATGAAGATTGAATTGTATTGAATATTAACAAAGGAAAGCAATGGACGTTTATTTTCAAGTGTGCATTGCAATGTTAACTATTAAGCAAAAGCAAACATAATATATCAGAATGAAAGAGATCATCAAATACGCAAAGTTAAGTTCTGATATATGCTAAGCAACACAAGCATCAAGAAAGCGTACAAATTATACATAGACAGAAACGAATTTCGATTCCTTTATTACTATCAAAATAAACTAATGAGCAGTTGAAATATATTCGATAAACAAGTTGAATTCGCAGTCAAAATGGAGTATAATGATGGACAGATTATTTAAGCAATTAAGCTTATCTTCAATCTAGAATATCATGAAGAAATACATCATTTTTATTAAATGCAAACAAATTCAAAATACATCTATGTAACTCGCCTTCAAAGTTAGGATGAAGATTGAATTTGTATTGAATATTAACAAAGGAAAAGCAATGGACGATTTTCAAGTGTGCCTTGCAGTGTAACATTAAGCAAAGCAAACACATATATCAGAAGGAACGAGATCATCACATAGCAAAGTTAAGTTCTGATATATGCTAAGCAACACAAGCATCAATAGAAAGAGTACCAAATTATTCATAGACAGGAAGATTCCCTTTATATGTGCAAGTGAATAAAATAATGAGCAGTTGAATTACATGAGAACAAAGTTGAATCTGCATCAATGAAGGTATAATGATGCGAATTATTTTTAAGCAACTAGCTATTGGTCAATTACGAATCACATATTAGAATACAAATCATTTTATTAAATGCAAACAAAATTCAAAAACTATGTTAACTGCTTTAAAGTAGAGATGAAGATTGAATTTGTATTGAATATTAACAAAATAAATCAATGACGTTTACATTTTCAAGTGTGATTGCATATAACTATTAAGCAAAAGAAAACATACTATATCATGAAAGAGATCATCAAACGCGTTAGTCTATATATGCTTAGCAACACAAGCATCAATAGAAAACGCAAAATTATAAGTAGACAAGAAACGAATTCATAATTTGTGCAATGAAAAATAGAAGCAGTTGAATAATTCATAAACAAAGTTGTAATTCTGCAGTAACAATGGATTAAGATGCGAAAATATTTAAGCATTAAGTTATTAGTCAATTACAGAACATTCATGTAGAAATACAATCATTTTTATTTAAAATCGCAAACGAAAATTCAACAAACATTCTATGTTAAATACTGCCTTTTCAAATTGTTTAGAGATGAAGATGAATTTGTATGAACTTAACAAAGGTAAGCAATGGACGTTTATTTAAAGTGTGCATTGCCAATGTAAGACTATTAAGCAAAAGCAAAAATATATATCAGAATGACAGAGATCATGCAAATACGCAAAGTTTAAGTTCTGATATATGCTAAGCAAACAAGCATCACTAGAAAGGTACCAATTAATAGACAAGAAACGATTTCCTGATTTACATAGACCAAACTAAAATATTGAGCTGTTATTGAATTTTCGATAACAACAGTGTTTCGCAGAAGTGCTAAATGAGAGTATTTTTAATGCAGATGCAGAGGAATTATTTTAAGTCAATTGAGCTATTTGTCAAATAGAATTTATCATTGTAGAAAATACAAATCATTTTTATTAAAATGCAAAACAAAAATTTCAAAAACATATATTTAACTGCCTTTCTAAAAGATAGGAATAGATTGCTAGAGATGATTGGAATTTGCTATTGAATATTAACAAAAAGGAAAGCACTATGGCCACGTTTATTTTCCAATGTTGCATGGCAATTTATACACTATTAATCTGACAAGCAACAACATTAATTCACGATGAAATAGCATCATCAATACAGGCAACAGTTAAGTCTCGATATACGCTAAGCCAAACACGCATCAATAGAAAGTACCAAATTATAAGTCACAAGAAACAATCCCTTTATTTACTAGTGACAAGATAAGAACGCTAGTTTGATATCATTCCATAAACCAAAGTTGATTTCCAGCAACAATGAAGTATCAATGATTGCCAGAATTATTTAGCAATAAGCTTATTTGTCAGTTACGACATCATCATGTAGAATACCACACATCTTTTTATTAAATTGCAAAAACTTCACAAAACATTCTATGTTAACTGCCTTTCACAGTTATAGAGATGAAGATTGAATTGTATTGAATTAACAAGGAAGAAGGACCGTGTATTTGCAGTGTGCATTGCAATTGTAGACTATTAAGCACAAAGCAAACATAATATATCAGAATGAAAGAGACTTTATCACAATACGAAGTTAAGTCTGATATTGCTACAGCAACACAAAGCATCAATATGAAAACGTACCTCCTGTATACATAGACAAGAACGAATCCCTTTATTTATTGGAATAAAAATGAGGAATGAATATATCGATAACCAAAGTTGATTTGCAGTAACCCTGAAGTAATGATGCAGACATTATTTACAGATATTAAGTATTTGTTCAGTACAGGTCATATGTAGAAATCAAATAATTTTTATTAAATATGCACCACCATAATTCAACAAACATATGTTATACTGCCTTTCAAAGTTAGGATTGACGATTGAATTGTATGAATATTAACCACGGAAGCAATGGACGTTTATTTCAATGTATGCTTGCAACCCTGTTAGGACATTAAGCAAACGACAACTCATATATCAGAATGACAGAGATCCTTCAATCACGCAAAGTAAGTTTGAATATGTAAGCAACACACGCCTAAATAAAGGTACTAATACCAATACATAGACAAGAAACGACATTCCCTTTATTTAGTAATAAAGTAAATAACGTTACAACTGTTGACATATATTCGATAAACCAAGTGTTTTCCGTCAGAACCATGAAGTATTAATGATGCAGAAATATTTTAAGAATTGAGCTATTTGTCAAACTAGCGTCTAATGTAGAAATACAATCATTTTTATTAAATGCAAACAAAATGTCAAAAACATATAGTTAACTGCTATCAAAGGTTAGGATGCTGAGATGCATTTGATTAATATTACCACAAACTATAGGAAGCAATGACGTTTTTTTCAAGTGTGCTTTGCAATTTAAGAATGATTTATTAACGAAAGCAACGCCACATACATAAACAAACGATGTAGAGCTCTCATTTCAAACACAAGTTAAGTGTATTATAGCTAAGCAACAACAGCATCTTCAAGGTACCACTTTACTATAGACAAGAAACGGAATTACCCTTTTTACGTACTAAGACTAAAATTGACGCTAGTTGAATTTTCGACCACAACGTGATTTCGCAGTCATTACTAATGACAGTATACTGATGCCGAAATTTTAAGCAATTAAGCTTATTTGTCAGCTTAGAGATCTATCATGTGAGACATACAAATCATTTATTAGAAATGCAAAAGATATCAAAACATCTATGATTAACTGCCTTTCAAGTTAGCGATGAATATTGAATTTATGAAATTAACAAGAAACGCAAGGACGTTTATTTTCACTGTTGGATTGCAATTTGACCTTACGACTGTAAGCAAACGCAACTAAGCGATGAATGAAAGAAGATCATCAAATCACGCAACGTTAATCTGATATCGCTAAGCAACACAAGCATCCACATGAAAGCGTACCAATATATATAGAGCAAGAAAAAACGATTTCTCCCTTTATTACTATCAAGAATAAACTAATGAGCGTTGCATATATCGATAAACAAGTGATTTTCGCGTAACAGAAGTATACTGATTGCAGAACTTTATTTTTAACGCATTAGCCTATTTTGTCAATCAGAATCATCATGTAGAAATGTACAAATCATTGTTTTTAATAATGCAAACGAAATTCAAAAACACTTGTAACTTGCTTTCAAAGTTCAGAGCTGAAGATTGATTTGTATTGATATTAACAAGGAATGAATGACGTTATTTCAAGTGTGCATTGCAATGTAAATATAAGCAAACAGAAAATCTTATTCCGAATGACAGAGCCTATAAACGCAAAGTTAAGTTGAATCTGCTAACGCAACACAAGCATCATAGAAACGTACCAAGCTTTATAGAGACAAGAAAACTAACGATTTCGTTTATTCCTATACAAAATAAAATAATAGCTGAATAAATTCGGATAAACAAAGTTGTTTTCGCAGGAACAATGGAGTCGATAGCAGAATATATTTTAAGCATGTGAGCTTATTTGTCATTAGAGAAGTACTATTGAGATAATGCAAATCATTTTTATTAAAAAATGCACAAAAGTTTCAATCAACATCGTAATTTAACTGCCTTTCAAAGTAGAGATATGAAGATTCTTGACATTTGTAATTGGAATATACAAAGTGAAAATGCAATGGACGTTATTTTCAGTGTGCATTAGCAATTATAAGATTTAAGCAAAAGCAAAACTATATCCAGATACAGAGATCATCAATACGCAATAGTAAGTTTGGATATATGCTTACGCACCAGCAAGCATCACTAGAAAACGACCAAATAAGTAGACAAGAAACGAATCAAATTCTTGCCATAAGAACAAAATAAGAAGGCTAGTTGAAATATTCATCTAAACCAAGTTTTTTCGCAAGTAAACGATGGGATAAATGATGCAGCATTATTTTAAGATATGCTAATTTTGTCAAACACAGCATCTTCATAGTAGAAACACAAATCATTTTTATAAAATGCAAACAAAATTCAAAACATATGTTCACTGCCTTTTAGACGTAGAGGAGATTGGATTGTATTGAATATTAACATGGTAAAAGCAATGACGGTTCATTTCAATGGATGTGCATTGACTATTTTGCAAATGAAAACATATATAATCCAAGTGAAGAGATATCCAAATACGCGCAAAGTTAAGTCTGAATATCAAGCAACACAAGCATCAATAGAAACGTCAAATTTTCATAGACAAGAATAAAGAATCCTTTATATATGTAAGAATAAAATAATGAGCAGTTGAAATTTCGATAAACAAGTTGAATTCGCGCATACATGGAGTATTAATGATGCGACTTATTTTAAGCAATAAGCTAATTTTCAGCAATTACAGAATCTCATGTGAATACAAAATCATTTTATTAAAATGCAAAAACAACTCAAAAATCTATGTTACACTGCCTTGTTAAGAGATGAAGATTAATTGTAATTGAATATTAACAACAGAAAGCACTGGACGTTCATTTCAGTGATGCATTGCACATGAAACTACTTAAGCAAAGCAAACATATATATCGAATGAAGCGATCATCAATACGCTAAAGTAGTAACTGAATATGCTACAACCACAAGCATCACATAGAAAACGTACAAAATTATACATAGCAAGTAAAGAATTCCTTTAATTATGTGCAATGAATAAAATAGAGCAGTTGAATATTATTCAACAAAGTTGAATTGCGCAGCAACAATGGGAGATACAGATGCAGCATTATGTTAAGCATAGCTATAAATCTAGTCCTACAGATCATCGTGAAATACAATCATTTGATTAAATGCAAACACATCAAAAAAAAACATCTTGTAACTGCCTTCCAAAGTTACGACTGAAGAGAATTTGTTTTGACCTATTAACAAAGAAGCACTGGACCGTTATTTTCAAGTGGCAATTGCAATGTCACTAGTATAGCAAAACGACAACATAATATATCAGATGACAGAGAGCATCAAAATACGCAAGTTAGTTCTATAGGAGCCAAACAATCATGAATAGCAATTACATGACAGACCGTTTTTTCACCATACATATAAAATACGCTTATATCCTCAAACAATTTGCGTACACGGAAGTATAATGATCAGATCATTTCCTAAGTTAGCTTTTTGTCCCCATACGTCATTCAATAGTTAGAATGCACTCATTTCATTCAGACAAATCAAACCCAGGGTTATGCCTTCTCAATGATCTGCTAGAGATCAGATATTTGACCTCACTATTGTCATTGGCATTTCAAGTGATAGCACATGCATTTTCTGTAACGCAGTGCAATTGACAGTTAGAACTCCTTTCCGTCGAAAAGATCAGTTCTATTCCCCAAAGCATGGCTTCCGGTGAATACATATAGCAAAGACCTATATGCCTCCCCGCATCAAGTCGCAAGTTACGTTCTGATATACTGCCTAAGCCCCAAGCAATCCTAGAAGCGTCCTTCCCATTATCATAGACAAGAAGACTTCCTTTATTTCTCCCCTGCCTAAATAATGAGCTGTTGATATATATCGATACCCAGTGTTGTCGCGTTCTTGCACGATTAATGATGCGTAGTAATGATCAGCATATTACGCACAAGCTTTTTGTCAGTTTAGACATCATCATGTAGAATATCAAACCTCATTTTCTTACATAGCAAATGCAATCCCCCCCCATCCACCACCCCTCCTGTAACCTGCCTTTCAAGTTAGGAGTGCGACTTGAACTTGTCTTGGACTATTAAACCAGAGCCGCTGGACGTTTACTTTTCAAGTGTGCATGCAATGTTGACTATTAAGCGAAAAGCAAACCTATATTATCGACTGAAACCGAATGCTCAAATCAACGCACGTACCGTCTGACTACTCGCTAGCACACACAGCATCATGATCAAGCGTACCATACATTAGTATATCGACGAACACGATTCCCTTTAATTGTACCATAGAAATACACCTAATGGCTAGTCGAATATTATCCGATCAACACAGTTGATTTTCGCCGTAACACACTGAAAGTTAATCGATGCGAATTCATAGATATTAGCCGACGTCTATTAAGCTATATGTAGAATGATTTTTACAGATGCAAGCCCATCCTAACAATTATTTTCTCACTCTACCGCTTAAACTGCTTGTTAGTTCACGTAGCGATGAGGATTGAACTTTGTATGACTATAATCAGATGCCCGCAATGGACGTTATTTTTCACGTGATGCAGGCATCCGTTAAAACCTTTTAAGCACAAGACAAATAAATATATCGGATGACAACTGATCATCAAATCCGCACAGTTAAGTTCTGAATATTGCCAGCACACACACGCATCAATAGACACAGCGTACCAATTATACTATAGACACGGAAACGCACTTTTCCCTTTATATACGTACATGAATACACAATGAGCAGTTTGAAGTATATTCCACAACAAAGTGGATTTCGCTTACTAGATCACATCCTGGAGTGATAATGTGCAGCTTCTTTTAAGAATTAGCTTATGTGTACAATTCTATCATGTAGAAAATCCCAATACATTTATGCCGCACACCTCTCCCAAACCTCTATGACTGCCTTCGTTAAGTCGAGATAAGCGATTGAATTTGTATTGAAATTGAACAAAGGAACTGCAATGGACGTTTATTTTCAAGCCGTGTGCAATGCATGTAAACCTTTTAAGCAAAGCAAAATACTATAGTCCGAACTGAAGAGATGCTCATCAAATCCGCAAAGTTAAGTTCTAATATGCTAACAACACAAGAAAATCACATAGAAAGCGTACCTAATTATCATAGACAAGGAAACATTCCCTTTATTACGTCCACTGAATCAACATAATGAGCTGTTGGAATATCGCATAAACAAAGTTGAATTTAGCCGTAAACATGAAGTATAATGATGCAGAATTATTTTAAGCAATTAGCTTATTGTCAATAGAGAATCATCATGTACGAAATACAAATCATTTTATTGAAGCAACAATTCCAAAACATCTATGTTAACTGCCTTTCAAGTTAGAGATGAAGATTGGAATTGTATTGAATATTAAAAAGGAAAGCAATGGCCGTTTATTTAAGTGTGCATGCAGTTTAACTATTAAGCCAAAAAGCAACCACAATATACAGAATGAAAGAGATCATCAAACGCAAGTTAAAATTTCGATATATGCTAAGCAACCCAAGCCATCAATAGAAAGCGTACCAAATTATCACATGACAGAAAGAGAATTCCCTTTTTACATACATGATCTAAATAATGAGCGCTGAATATATTCGATAAACAAAGTTGATTTTCGCAGTATACATGAACGTATAATGGATGCCGATTATTTAAGACATTAAGCTTATTTGTCATTTAGAGAATCATCATGTAGAAATACCATCATTTTTATAAATGCAAACAAAATCAAAAAAATATGTTAAAGCCTTTCAAAGTTAGAGCTGTAGGATGACTTTAGTTGGATATTAACAAGGGAACGCATGGGACGTTTATTTTCAAGTGTTGACTTGCAATGTTTGAACTATTAAGCAAAGCAAATCATATATAACAGAATGAACGAGATATCACTGAGTTAAGTTTGATATAGCTAAGCAAACACAAGCACTCAATAGTAAAGCGTACTATTAGTTAATAGCAAGAAACCGATTTCCATTCTTTACCTTACAAGAAAAAATAATGAATTGCTATATCGATAATTCAATTGAACGTGATTTGCAGCAGTAACAATGAAGTATAATGATGCCATGACATATTTTAAGATTTAAGAACTTCTTGTCCCAATTAGAGAATCATCATGGTGAATAACAAATTATTTTCGTCATCTGCCCCGAATTCACAACCATCTATGGTCATGCCTTTCACAGTTCGCGTGACAGCTTGAATTTTATGATATTAACCAAGGACCGCCATGGACGTTTATTTATCCACGACTATGCTCGCCCAATGTAGCCTTTAAGCCACAGCAATCTATCTATAATCTCAGCCTGACAATGATCTCAAATACGCAAAGTTAAAGGTCTGATATTGCTCAGCACAACACAAGCATCACTAGCCAAGCGTCACAAATATATATAGACCCGGAACGATTTCCTTATTTCCGTACAATGAATCAATAATGCGCAGTGAGTATAGTCCATAAAAAAGTTGAATTTCGCAGCAACAATGGAGTATTAATTGATGCAGCATTATTTCAGCAGCCCTTCGCTTCTTTGTCACTTAGAAATCATTCAGTAGAATCACAAATCCTTGCTCCATGCCAAACGAAATCAGAAAACATCTAGTTTTTGCTTTCACAGTCGAGATGACAGATTGAGTTTGTAATTGATTATTTAACAGACAGCACGGGACGTTTATTTTCAGTGTGCATGACACACGTTGACTATTACGCACAAGCAACATCATATTCAGAATTGCCAGAGATCATCAACTCCGCCCAAAGTAAGTTTGATCTCTGTCAGCACACAAGCATCCATAGAACGCGTACCACTTATATATGAGCCCGAAACGCTTTCCTTCTTACGTCCATGACTAACCTATGAGCGTTGAATATATTCCATAAACAAAGTTGAAATTCCGCGCCAACACTGGAGTCTAATGTGCCGCATTAGCTTTGCCAATGAAGTATTTGTCAATCGGAGCATCATATGTAGCAATCCAATCATTTTTTTAATAGGCAAAAGGAAATTCACACCCTCTCTGTCAACTGCCTTTCAACGTTCGGCTGAGGATTGAATTTGTCTTGGAATGCTTAACAAATGGAAAGCACTGGACGTTTTTTTCAAGTGTGCATTGCACTGTTGACTCTTCCGGAAAAAGCAAACATTACTCTATCCGCCTGACAGAGATCCTCAATACGCACCATTCATTCTGTTTATGCAAAGCAACCAAGCTCCATCTAAAGGTAACCCAAATTAATATAGCCCGCAACGCTTTCCCTTTATTTCCGTACCATGCCTCCCCTCCTGAGCGTTGAATATATTCCTCACCAACGTTGCTTTTCGCCGC
This sequence comes from Moniezia expansa, assembly GCA_019097775.1. Lineage (NCBI taxonomy): Eukaryota > Metazoa > Platyhelminthes > Cestoda > Cyclophyllidea > Anoplocephalidae > Moniezia > Moniezia expansa. The sequence continues at coordinate 3,701 of JADFDV010000257.1, read as the reverse complement.
CCCATGACGTACAATGAGGCCGAATATTTCAGCTTTAAGGCTGATTTGTCAATCGAGAATATTCTGTTGGAAATCCCCTCTTTTTATTACTATTGCCCCACCGCATAATTCAACAACTCTATGTTAACTGCCTTCACCGTTCGCGCTGCCGCTTGACTTTTTTGATGGCATTTAACCAAGGCAGCAAGGGACGTTCTTTCAATGGATGCTGCAATGTTGCCTTTCGCCAAACGCATATACTCTCTCCAGACTGACCATGTTCACATACGCCAAAGTTACGTTGATCTATGCTACAAAGCACCCCCCGCCTCCATAGAAGCGTACCACCTTATATATAGCACGGCAACGATCTTTCTTACGTGCCCATGCCTAAAATCATGAGCAGTGAGTTATTCATACACAAAGTGAAGTCGCTAGTAACAAGGCGTCTAATGCTGCAGCATTCTTTTAAGCAATTAAGCTTATTTGTCCATTAGACAATCATCATGTAGAAATACAATCCTTTTCTGAATGCAGCACGAAATCAGACAAACTTATGTTTCTGCCCTTCCCCCAGTTCGCGATGCCGCTTGAATTGATTGCAATTACCACAGTCACGCCTGGGCCGTTTCCTTTAATGGCTTGACACGGTTAGCCTATTCAGCCCACCGCCAACCCTCATTATCCGAAGACATAGATCATCCACTACGCAAGTTTCAGTTCTGATATATGCTCAGCCCCAACACGCTCACTCGAACCGTCCCAAATTATATTTGCCCAAGACGATTCTCCTTCTTTCCGTCCACGCCTAAACTAATGCGCAGTTGCCTCTATTCCATAACCAACGTTGACCTTCGCCAGCCCCCCTGGAGTCTCCCGATGCAGCATTATTTTAAGCCTTACGCTATTTGTTCACTTAGAGCATCTCATGTAGCAACTCACAAATCATGTGTCTTGAAATGCCCTCCCGACACTCCCACCAAACTCTCTCTAGCTACTGCCGTTCCCCGTTGAGCGCGATTGAATTTGTCTTGATATTAAACCAACGGCACGCAATGGACGTTTATTTTCAAGGGTGCATTGCAATGTTCGCTTTCAGCACAAGCACCACCATATCTCCGCTGAAAGAGATCATACCTACGCCCCCCTGTTAAATTCTGATTATATCCACAGCACCACAGCATCACTAGCAAGGTACCAATTCGGCCTAGACAGAATCGAATTTCCTTTCTTACACTCCATGAATCAAATATGAGCGTTGAATATCTTCGATAAACAAATTGATTTCGCTAGTAACAATGCCGTATTCATGATGCAGAATTATTTCCGCAGTACGCTTCTTGGCCATTAGCGACATCATCATGTAGAATACAATCATTCTTATTCAATGAAATGAAATTCACAAACATCTCTGTAACTGCCTTTCAAAGCTTCGAGCTTGAGGATTGAATTTGTATGAATAGTACAAAGGAAGCAATGGCGTTTATTTTCAAGTGTGCATAGGCAATGTTGGACAATTAAGAAAAGCAAAACTAATATCTCAGCATGACAGAGATCATCAATACGGCAAAGTTAAGTTCTGCTATATGCTAAGAAAACAAGAATCAATATAAAGCGTACAAATTATCTATCGGCAAGAAACGATGCCTCTTATTTACGTAATGAAGACAATAATGCGAAGTTGAATAAATTCCCTAAACAAAGTTGATTTCGCGTACACAAATGAAGTATAACGCTGCATGAATTATTTACGCTATTAAGCTTACTTTGGTCCAGTTAGCGATATAATGTGACATACCCACCTTCTTTGATTAATCTGCAACCGCCATTCCAAAACCTCTCTGGTAACTGCCTTTCACCGTTAGAGCTGCGCTGAATTGGTCTTGCTCTTCACCCAGGCCGCACTGGACGTTTATTTCAAGTAGGCATGCCATGTTAGACCTTTTAAGCCACCGCAATCAGAATATCTCAGCCTGAAACTGATCCCCATCCGCCCCCCCGTTCAGTTCTGATATATTGTCCGCCCCCCCAAGCATCAATAGAAGCGTCCAACTGCTAAATAGACAGGAACGATTTCCCCCCTTTCTTTCCGTACAATGAAACACTACTGAGCCGTGCGATCTTCCCTAACACACAGTTGCCTTTCGCGCCCACACTGCGTCCTCATGATGGCAGCATATTTTCCGCACTTCGCTTAGTGTCCCTTCGAAACATCCTGTCGCAATACCCCTCATTTTTATTGAACTGCCACACGAAATCCAAAACCTCTTGTTACCTGCCCTTCCAAAGTAGCGTGAAGATTGACTTTGATTGAATCTTACCAACGGCCCGCCTGGACGGTTCTTTCCCGTAGGCCCTCGCAATGTTGCCTTTCAAGCCCACCGCAATCTAATATCCTCCCGGACCTGCCCCGCTCCATCCCCTCCGCCCGTTCCGTTTGATCTCTTGCTCAAGCAACCCACGCTCCATTACAAAGTGTCCCAACTTCTATCAGACCGGCACGCTTCCCTTTCATTTGTACCCCTGCCTCCCATAAAGCAGTTGCTACACTTCCATTACCCAAAGTTGCCATTTCGCAGCCCCCCTGGGTCTACTGCGCCGCATTATTTTAAGCCCTTCCGCTCTCTTTGTCCATTCGCGAATATCATGCAGAAATACCACATCATCTTTCTTGAACTGAACGACATCCAAAACGCTCTCTGTTCACTGCCTTCCAAGTTAGAGCTGCAAGATTGAATTTGATTGCATATTCCCAAAGGAAAGCACTGGCCGTTATTTTCAGTGTGCCATTGCAATGTTAGAATATAAGCCCCCCACCGCAAACACAATATATCCGCATGCAAGCGATCTCACTACGCAAAGTTAACTTCTGACTCTGCCTACGCCCCCACACAGGCATCCATAGAAAGCGTACCCCATGATAATAGAACCGCCTCGCTTCCTTTCTTTCATCCCATGCTTAAAAATACTGAGCCGTTGCCTCTCTTCGATCCAACACAGTATTTTCGAGTACAATGCAAGTCTCTGCTGCAACTTTCTTTACGCTCTTAAGCCTATTTGTCAATTAGAGCATCATATGTAGAACTACAAATCATTTTTCATGTAATATGCCCTAGGCCAACTGCACCAAACCTGTCTGTTACACGCCTTCCAAGTGCGAGTGAGGAGTGAATTTGTCTTGAATATTCACCCAAGGACCGCAATGACGTATTTCCAGTGTGCATAGCAATGTTTGCCTCTTAAGAAAAAGCAACTAAGCTCAGCATGGACCGATCCCTCAAATACGCACGTCGTTCGGTATATGCTAAGCCCCCAAGCATCCAGAAGCGTCCCAAATTAGAGATAGACAAAGAACCGATTCCTTTCTTAGTACCATGCCTCAAATACTGAGCAGTGAATAGTCCATCAAACAGAGTTGATTTCGCAGTAACAATGAAGGATAATGATGCAGAATTATTTTAAGTATTAGCTTATTTGTCATTCGAGGATCATCATGTTGAAATACAAATTTAATTTTATTAATATGCTAAACGAAATTCAAAACTCATGTTAACTGCCTTTCAAATTTAGAGATGACGATTGAATTTTCTGGCCCTTACCTCAAGGCCGACGGGCGTTCTTTTCCACGTCTGATAGCACTGTTGACTTTAAGCCCCCGGCACTCTCTCTCTCAGCATGACATGCCTCTCCCTCCGCCCCCGTCGTTTGATATCTGCTCGGCA
>JADFDV010000027.1:0-12038 GCA_019097775.1 Moniezia expansa | reverse complement strand
TAAAGCCAAATAATCAATGCTTTTTAAGGATAAATAAAGAGTTTGAATAGGTTTGGAATATTTACATAGGAAAACAATATACGATAATTTTGAAATGCGCACTGCAATGATAAAATCGAAAGTAAATGCAAAAATGATAATTCAGAATAAAAATGAGCATCAGATACGCAGTGTTTCAGAACTCAAATTTGCGAAACAATGCAAGCATCAATAAAACACTTGCCGATTTATAAGTTGAAATGAGGCGATATCCATGATTTTATGTGCACTGAATAAAAATGATGACAATTTGAAAATATTCAATAAACAACGTTGAATTTCGCTCTAACAATAAAGTAAAATGATGCACAATCATTTCAGGCAAGTAAACTAATTGGTGATATAGAGCATCATCATGTAGAAACAGAAATCAATTTATTTAAATGCAAGCGAATTTAAAGCCAAATAATCAATGCTTTTTAAGGATAAATAAAGAGTTTGAATAGGTTTGGAATATTTACATAGGAAAACAATATACGATAATTTTGAAATGCGCACTGCAATGATAAAATTGAAAGTAAATGCAAATAAGATAATTCAGAATGAAAGAGAGCATCAGATACGCAGTGTTTCAGAACTCAAATTTGCGAAACAATGCAAGCATCAATAAAACACTTGCCGATTTATAAGTTGAAATGAGGCGATATCCATGATTTTATGTGCACTGAATAAAAATGATGACAATTTGAAAATATTCAATAAACAACGTTGAATTTCGCTCTAACAATAAAGTAAAATGATGCACAATCATTTCAGGCAAGTAAACTAATTGGTGATATAGAGCATCATCATGTAGAAACAGAAATCAATTTATTTAAATGCAAGCGAATTTAAAGCCAAATAATCAATGCTTTTAAGGATAAATAAAGAGTTTGAATAGGTTTGGAATATTTACATAGGAAAACAATATACGATAATTTTGAAATGCGCACTGCAATGATAAAATCGAAAGTAAATGCAAAAATGATAATTATGAAGAAGAGAGCATCAGATACGCAGTGTTTCAGAACTCAAATTTGCGAAACAATGCAAGCATCAATAAAACACTTGCCGATTTATAAGTTGAAATGAGGCGATATCCATGATTTTATGTGCACTGAATAAAAATGATGACAATTTGAAAATATTCAATAAACAACGTTGAATTTCGCTCTAACAATAAAGTAAAATGATGCACAATCATTTCAGGCAAGTAAACTAATTGGTGATATAGAGCATCATCATGTAGAAACAGAAATCAATTTATTTAAATGCAAGCGAATTTAAAGCCAAATAATCAATGCTTTTTAAGGATAAATAAAGAGTTTGAATAGGTTTGGAATATTTACATAGGAAAACAATACGATAATTTTGAAATGCGCACTGCAATGATAAAATCGAAAGTAAATGCAAAAATGATAATTCAGAATAAAAGAGAGCATCAGATACGCAGTGTTTCAGAACTCAAATTTGCGAAACAATGCAAGCATCAATAAAACACTTGCCGATTTATAAGTTGAAATGAGGCGATATCCATGATTTTATGTGCACTGAATAAAAATGATGACAATTTGAAAATATTCAATAAACAACGTTGAATTTCGCTCTAACAATAAAGTAAAATGATGCACAATCATTTCAGGCAAGTAAACTAATTGGTGATATAGAGCATCATCATGTAGAAACAGAAATCAATTTATTTAAATGCAAGCGAATTTAAAGCCAAATAATCAATGCTTTTTAAGGATAAATAAAGAGTTTGAATAGGTTTGGAATATTACATAGGAAAACAATATACGATAATTTTGAAATGCGCACTGCAATGATAAAATCGAAAGTAAATGCAAAAATGATAATTCAGAATAAAAGAGAGCATCAGATACGCAGTGTTTCAGAACTCAAATTGCGAAACAATGCAAGCATCAATAAAACACTTGCCGATTTATAAGTTGAAATGAGGCGATATCCATGATTTTATGTGCACTGAATAAAAATGATGACAATTTGAAAATATTCAATAAACAACGTTGAATTTCGCTCTAACAATAAAGTAAAATGATGCACAATCATTTCAGGCAAGTAAACTAATTGGTGATATAGAGCATCATCATGTAGAAACAGAAATCAATTTATTTAAATGCAAGCGAATTTAAAGCCAAATAATCAATGCTTTTTAAGGATAAATAAAGAGTTTGAATAGGTTTGGAATATTTACATAGGAAAACAATATACGATAATTTTGAAATGCGCACTGCAATGATAAAATCGAAAGTAAATGCAAAAATGATAATTCAGAATAAAGAGAGCATCAGATACGCAGTGTTTCAGAACTCAAATTTGCGAAACAATGCAAGCATCAATAAAACACTTGCCGATTTATAAGTTGAAATGAGGCGATATCCATGATTTTATGTGCACTGAATAAAAATGATGACAATTTGAAAATATTCAATAAACAACGTTGAATTTCGCTCTAACAATAAAGTAAAAATGATGCACAATCATTTCAGGCAAGTAAACTAATTGGTGATATAGAGCATCATCATGTAGAAACAGAAATCAATTTATTTAAATGCAAGCGAATTTAAAGCCAAATAATCAATGCTTTTAAGGATAATAAAGAGTTTGAATAGGTTTGGAATATTACATAGGAAAACAATATACGATAATTTTGAAATGCGCACTGCAATGATAAAATCGAAAGTAAATGCAAAAATGATAATTCAGAATAAAAGAGAGCATCGATACGCAGTGTTTCAGAACTCAAATTGCGAACAATGCAAGCATCAATAAAACACTTGCCGATTTATAAGTTGAAATGAGGCGATATCCATGATTTTATGTGCACTGAATAAAAATGATGACAATTTGAAAATATTCAATAAACAACGTTGAATTTCGCTCTAACAATAAAGTAAAATGATGCACAATCATTTCAGGCAAGTAAACTAATTGAGTGATATAGAGCATCATCATGTAGAAACAGAAATCAATTTATTTAAATGCAAGCGAATTTAAAGCCAAATAATCAATGCTTTTTAAGGATAAATAAAGAGTTTGAATAGGTTTGGAATATTTACATAGGAAAACAATATACGATAATTTTGAAATGCGCACTGCAATGATAAAATCGAAAGTAAATGCAAAAATGATAATTCAGAATAAAAGAGCATCAGATACGCAGTGTTTCAGAACTCAAATTTGCGAAACAATGCAAGCATCAATAAAACACTTGCCGATTTATAAGTTGAAATGAGGCGATATCCATGATTTTATGTGCACTGAATAAAAATGATGACAATTTGAAAATATTCAATAAACAACGTTGAATTTCGCTCTAACAATAAAGTAAAATGATGCACAATCATTTCAGGCAAGTAAACTAATTGGTGATATAGAGCATCATCATGTAGAAACAGAAATCAATTTATTTAAATGCAAGCGAATTTAAAGCCAAATAATCAATGCTTTTTAAGGATAAATAAAGAGTTTGAATAGGTTTGGAATATGTTACATAGGAAAACAATATACGATAATTTGAAATGCGCACTGCAATGATAAAATCGAAAGTAAATGCACAATGATAATTCAGAAGAAAAGAGAGCATCAGATTACGCAGTGTTTTCAGAACTCTAAATTTGCGAACAATGCAAGCATCATAAAACACTTGCCGATTTATAAGTTGAAATGAGGCGATATCCATGATTTTATGTGCACTGAATAAAAATGATGACAATTTGAAAATATTCAATAAACAACGTTGAATTTCGCTCTAACAATAAAGTAAAATGATGCACATCATTTCAGGCAAGTAACTAATTGGTGATATAGAGCATCATCATGTAGAAACAGAAATCAATTTATGTAAATGCAAGCGAAGTTAAAGCCAAATAATCAATGCTTTTTAAGGATAAATAAAGAGTTTGAATAGGTTTGGAATATTTACATAGGAAAACAATATACGATAATTTTGAAATGCGCACTGCAATGATAAAATCGAAAGTAAATGCAAAAATGATAATTCAGAATAAAAGAGAGCATCAGATACGCAGTGTTTCAGAACTCAAATTTGCGAAACAATGCAAGCATCAATAAAACACTTGCCGATTTATAAGTTGAAATGAGGCGATATCCATGATTTTATGTGCACTGAATAAAAATGATGACAATTTGAAAATATTCAATAAACAACGTTGAATTTCGCTCTAACAATAAAGTAAAATGATGCACAATCATTTCAGGCAAGTAAACTAATTAGTGATATAGAGCATCATCATGCAGAAACAGAAATCAATTTATTATAATTCAAGCGAATTTAAAGCCAAATAATCAATGCTTTTTAAGGATAAATAAAGAGTTTGAATAGGTTTGGAATATTTACATAGGAAAACAATATACGATAATTTTGAAATGCGCACTGCAATGATAAAATCGAAAGTAAATGCAAAAATGATAATTCAGAAAAGAGAGCATCAGATACGCAGTGTTTCAGAACAAATTTGCGAAACAATGCAAGCATCAATAAAACACTTGCCGATTTATAAGTTGAAATGAGGCGATATCCATGATTTTATGTGCACTGAATAAAAATGATGACAATTTGAAAATATTCAATAAACAACGTTGAATTTCGCTCTAACAATAAAGTAAAATGATGCACAATCATTTCAGGCAAGTAAACTAATTGGTGATATAGAGCATCATCATGTAGAAACAGAAATCAATTTATTTAAATGCAAGCGAATTTAAAGCCAAATAATCAATGCTTTTTAAGGATAAATAAAGAGTTTGAATAGGTTTGGAATATTTACATAGGAAAACAATATACGATAATTTGAAATGCGCACTGCAATGATAAAATCGAAAGTAAATGCAAAAATGATAATTCAGAATAAAGAGAGCATCATATACGCAGTGTTTCAGAACTCAAATTGCGAAACAATGCAAGCATCAATAAAACACTTGCCGATTTATAAGTTGAAATGAGGCGATATCCATGATTTTATGTGCACTGAATAAAAATGATGACAATTTGAAAATATTCAATAAACAACGTTGAATTTCGCTCTAACAATAAAGTAAAATGATGCACAATCATTTCAGGCAAGTAAACTAATTGGTGATATAGAGCATCATCATGTAGAAACAGAAATCAATTTATTTAAATGCAAGCGAATTTAAAGCCAAATAATCAATGCTTTTTAAGGATAAATAAAGAGTTTGAATAGGTTTGGAATATTTACATAGGAAAACAATATACGATAATTTTGAAATGCGCACTGCAATGATAAAATCGAAAGTAAATGCAAAAATGATAATTCAGAATAAAAATGAGCATCAGATACGCAGTGTTTCAGAACTCAAATTTGCGAAACAATGCAAGCATCAATTAAACACTTTCCGATCTATAAGTTGAAATGAAGCGATTTCCATGATTTAATGTGCACTGAATAAAATGACGACAATTTGAAAATATTCAATAACAACGTTGAATTTCGCTCCAACGATTCAGTAAAATGATGCCAATGTTTCTAAGGCAAGTAAAACTAATTACTGAAAGAGAGAATCATCACGTAGAATATCAAAAGAATTTATTAAATGCAAGCGAATTTAAAGGCGAATATCAATGCTTAGTGAAGATAAAGATAGAGATTGAATATATATTGAATATTTACATAGGATTGCAATTTACGATTATGTTGAATGAGCATAGCAATGTTACCCTAGAAAGTAAATGCAAAACAATATTCAGAATAAAAGAGATCCTCAGATACGCAGTGTTTCAGGACTTAATATGCGACAGAACGCAAGCATCAATAAAAATCAAACGAAAGTAGGGGTTGAAGGAAACAAATTCCATGATTTTACGTGAATGATTAAAATAATAAGAAGCTGAAACTTATCAAACAACATCGTGAATTTCGCTCCAACGATTCAGTAAATGATGCCAATGTTTCTAAGGCAAGTAAACTAATTACTGAAATAGAGCATCATCATGTAGAAACAGAAATCAATTTATTTAAATGCAAGCGAATTTAAAGCCAAATAATCAATGCTTTTTAAGGATAAATAAAGAGTTTGAATAGGTTTGGAATATTTACATAGGAAAACAATATACGATAATTTTGAAATGCGCACTGCAATGATAAAATCGAAAGTAAATGCAAAAATGATAATTCAGAATAAAAGAGAGCATCAGATAGGCAGTGTTTCAGAACTCAATTTGCGAAACAATGCAAGCATCAATAAAACACTTTCCGATTTATAAGTTGAAATGAAGCGATTTCCATGATTTAATGTGCACTGAATAAAATGACGACAATTTGAAAATATTCAATAAACAACGTTGAATTTCGCTCTAACAATAAAGTAAAATGATGCACAATCATTTCAGGCAAGTAAACTAATTGGTGATATAGAGCATCATCATGTAGAAACAGAAATCAATTTATTTAAATGCAAGCGAATTTAAAGCCAAATAATCAATGCTTTTTAAGGATAAATAAAGAGTTTGAATAGGTTTGGAATATTTACATAGGAAAACAATATACGATAATTTTGAAATGCGCACTGCAATGATAAATCGAAGTAAATGCAAAAATGATAATTCAGAATAAAAGAGAGCATCAGATACGCAGTGTTTCAGAACTCAAATTTGCGAAACAATGCAAGCATCAATAAAACACTTGCCGATTTATAAGTTGAAATGAGGCGATATCCATGATTTTATGTGCACTGAATAAAAATGATGACAATTTGAAAATATTCAATAAACAACGTTGAATTTCGCTCTAACAATAAAGTAAAATGATGCACAATCATTTCAGGCAAGTAACTAATTGGTGATATAGAGCATCATCATGTAGAAACAGAAATCAATTTATTTAAATGCAAGCGAATTTAAAGCCAAATAATCAATGCTTTTTAAGGATAAATAAAGAGTTGAATAGGTTTGGAATATTTACATAGGAAAACAATATACGATAATTTTGAAATGCGCACTGCAATGATAAAATCGAAAGTAAATGCAAAAATGATAATTCAGAATAAAGAGAGCATCAGATACGCAGTGTTTCAGAACTCAAATTGCGAAACATGCAAGCATCAATAAAACACTTGCCGATTTATAAGTTGAAATGAGGCGATATCCATGATTTTATGTGCACTGAATAAAAATGATGACAATTTGAAAATATTCAATAAACAACGTTGAATTTCGCTCTAACAATAAAGTAAAATGATGCACAATCATTTCAGGCAAGTAAACTAATTGGTGATATAGAGCATCATCATGTAGAAACAGAAATCAATTTATTTAAATGCAAGCGAATTTAAAGCCAAATAATCAATGCTTTTTAAGGATAAATAAAGAGTTTGAATAGGTTTGGAATATTTACATAGGAAAACAAATACGATAATTTTGAAATGCGCACTGCAATGATAAAATCGAAAGTAAATGCAAAAATGATAATTCAGAATAAAAGAGATCCTCAGATACGCAGTGTTTCAGGACTTAAATATGCGACAGAACGCAAGCATCAATAAAAATCAAACGAAAGTAGGGGTTGAAAGGAAACAAATTCCATGATTTAATGTGAAGTGATTAAAAATAATAAGAAGCTGAAATTATTCAAACAACAGCGTTGAATTTCGCTCCAACGATTCAGTAAAATGATGCCAATGTCTTCTAAGGCAAGTAAACTAATTACTGAAAGAGAGAATCATCACGTAGAATATCAAAAGAATTTATTAAATGCAAGCGAATTTAAAGGCGAATATTCAATGCTTATTGAAGATAAAGATAGAGATTGAATATATATTGAATATTTACATAGGATTGCAATTTACGATTATGTTGAATTGAGCATAGCAATGTTAAACTAGAAAGTAAATGCAAAACAATATTTCAGAATAAAAGAGATCCTCAGATACGCAGTGGTTCAGTATTTAATATGCGACAGAACGCAAGCATCAATAAAAATCTGCCGATTTATAAGTTGAAATGAGGCGATATCCATGATTTTATGTGCACTGAAAAAATGATGACAATTTGAAAATATTCAATAAACAACGTTGAATTTCGCTCTAACAATAAAGTAAAATGATGCACAATCATTTCAGGCAAGTAAACTAATTGGATATAGAGCATCATCATGTAGAAACAGAAATCAATTTATTAAATGCAAGCGAATTTAAAGCCAAATATCAATGCTTTTTAAGGATAAATAAAGAGTTTGAATAGGTTTGGAATATTTACATAGGAAAACAATATACGATAATTTTGAAATGCGCACTGCAATGATAAATCGAAAGTAAATGCAAAAATGATAATTCAGAATAAAGAGAGCATCATACGCAGTGTTTCAGACTCAAATTTGCGAAACAATGCAAGCATCAATAAACACTTGCCGATTTATAAGTTGAAATGAGGCGATATCCATGATTTTATGTGCACTGAATAAAAATGATGACAATTTGAAAATATTCAATAAACACGTTGAATTTCGCTCTAACAATAAAGTAAAATGATGCACAATCATTTCAGGCAAGTAAACTAATTGGTGATATAGAGCATCATCATGTAGAAACAGAAATCATTTATTTAAATGCAAGCGAATTTAAAGCCAAATAATCAATGCTTTTTAAGGATAAAAAGAGTTTGAATAGGTTTGGAATATTTACATAGGAAAACAATATACGATAATTTTGAAATGCGCACTGCAATGATAAAATCGAAAGTAAATGCAAAAATGATAATTCAGAATAAAGAGAGCATCAGATACGCATGTTTCAGAACTCAAATTGCGAAACAAGCATCATCAATAAAACACTTGCCGATTATATTTGAAATGAGGCGATATCCATGATTTTTAAATGTGCACTAATAAAAGATGACCATTTGAAAATATTCAATAACACGTGATATTCGCTCCTACATTATTAAGAATACTGCACAATCTTAATACAGCAAGTAACTAATTAGCTAGAGATCATCAGTAGAATCAAAAATTTATTAATCAAGCGAATTTAAAAGCAGAATATCATCTTAAGGATAAATAAAGAGTTTGAATATATTTGTATTTTACATAGAACAATATACGATATTTTGAAATGGCACTGCAATGAAAAACTAGAATAAATGCAAAACATATTTCAGAATAAAGAAGTCCTCAGATACGCAGTGTTTCAGAACTAATTATGCGAACAAGCAAGCATCATAAATCGAATAAGTGAAAGAGCAATCCATGATTTAATGTGATGATAAAATATGAAATGAAATTATAAAACAGAGTTGAATTCGCTCCATAACGTAAAATGATGCCAATCTTTCTAGGCAAGTAAAACTAATTATGAAAGAGAGATCATCACGTAGAATCAAAAAATTTATTAAAAGCAAGCGAATTAAAGGCAATATCAATGCTTATTAAGATAAATAGAAGAGTTGAATATATGAAATATTTACATAGAATTCAATTCGATAGTTTGAAATGGCATAGCAATGTTAACACGAAAGTAAATGCAAAACAATATTTCAGATAAAAAGAGATCTCAGATACGCAGTGTTTCAGTACTTAAATATGCGAACAGCAAGCATCAATAAAACACGAATAGTTGAAAGAGACAATTCCATGATTTAATGTGATGATAAAAATAGAGACATTGAAATATTCAAAACAACTTATTTCGATCTCGCTCTATCCACGGGGCAGAGAACAGAAAAGGGAGGATGTTAGTGAAAACAGGATAGCGATAGAGCGAAATTCACGTTTTTTATTATATTTTAATTGTCTCATTTTTATTCAGTGCACATAAAATCATTATTCGCCTTTTCAACTTCTAAATCGGCAGTGTTTTATTGATGCTGCGATTGTTTCGCATATTAGTCTGAAACACTGCGTTCTGATCTCTTTTATCTGAAATATTTTTGCATTTACTTTAGTTTACATTGCTGCTCATTTCAAAATATCGTAATTGTTCCTATGTAAATATTCAATATTCAATACTCTTTATCTTTATCCTAAATCATTGATTATTGGCTTTATAATTCGCTGCATTTAAATAATTTTTGATATTCTACATGATGATCTCTTATAATTAGTTTACTTGCCTTGAAGATTGTGCATCATTTACTTTATTGTGTGAAGCGAAATTCAACTGTTGTTTGAATAATAGTTTTCATGTTATTTTTATTCACCATTAAAATCATGGAATTTGTTCCTTTCAACTCCTATTCGTGTTTTTATTGATGCTTGCATTGTCTGTCGCAATTTGATCTAAACACTGCGTATCTGAATGCCTCTTTTATTCTGATATATTTTGCATTTACTTCTTTTTTACATTGCTATGCCATTTCAACATATCGTAAATGTCCTATGTAAATATTCAATATAATTCAACTCTATTATTTATCTTCAATAGCATTGATTATTTGCCTTTAATTCGCTTGATTTAATAAATTTTTTGTTTTCTACATGTGATTTCTCTTCAAATAGTTTTACTTGCCTTAGAAGAATTGTGCATCATTTTACTGATGGTTGAGCGAAATTCAACTTTTTTTGAATATGTTTCATTGCTTCATTTTTATTCATCACATAAATCATGGAATTGTTTTCTTTCAACTTATTCGGATTTATTGATGCTTGCATTGTTTCGCAAATTTAGTCTGAAACACTGCGTATCTGAGTCTCTTTTATTCTAATATATTGTTTTGCATTTACTTTCATTTTAACTTGCAGTTGCCATTTCAAAATCGTCTATTGTTCCTATGTAATATCAACTATTCAATCTTTATTTATCTTAATAAGCATTGATTATTGGCTTTATATTCGCTTGAATTTAAATAATTATTTTGATTTCTACTGATGATCTCTTTCAAATTAGTTTACTTGCCTGAATGATTGTGCTCATTTTCACTTTATTGTTGAGGCGACAATACTTGTTTATTGAAATATTTTCAAATGGTCATCATTTTTATTCATGCACATAAAATCATGGATATCGCCTCATTTCACTTAAAATCGGCAATGTTTATTGATGCTTTGCATTGTTTCTGCAATTTGAGTCTGAACACTGCGTATCTGATGCCTCGTTTTTTGGAATGTATCATTTTTTGCATTTACCTTTCATTTTATCATTGCAGTGCGCATTTCAACATTAATCGTATATGTTTTTCCATGTAATATTTCCAAACCTTTCAAACTCATTATTTTCCATCCTTAAAAAGCATTGATTATTTGGCTTTAATATTCGCTTGCATTTAAATAAATTTATTTCTGTTCTACGTGTGATTGCGCATATCACCATTAGTTTACTTGCCTGAAAGTATTGTCATTACTTTACTTTATTGTTGAGCGAATTTCAACGTTGTTTACTTGAATTTTTTCAAATTGTGGTCATCAGTTTTTTAGACAGTGCACATAAAATCTGGATAATCGCCTCATTTCATCACTTATAAATCGGCAAGTGTTTTATTGATCTCTTACATGTGTTTCGCAATTCGAGTCCTAAACACTGCGTATCTACTGCTCTCTTTCTTCTAATTATCATTTTTGCAGTTTATTTCGCTTTATATCAGTTGCAAGGGCGCATTTCATCAAAATTTCGTCTATCATTGTTTTTCCTATGTAAATATTCCAAAACCTATTCAACTCTTTATTTATCCTTAAAAAGCTTGATTATTTTGGCTTTAATGTCGGCTTGACATTTAAATAAATTGTTTTCTGTTTTCTCATGATGATGCTCTAGTCCCATAGGTTACTTGCCATGAAATTATTGTGCATTCATTTTTACCTTATTGTTGAGATGCGAAATTCAACGTTGTTTATTATGAATATGTTCAAATTGTCATCAATTTTTATTCATGCACCATACTCATTGATATCGCCCTCCATTCCACTTATCCATCGGCAGTGTTTTATTGATGCTATAGCGAATTGTTTCGCGAAATTTGAGCTTCTGAAACACGCGTCGTCTGATGCTCTCTTTTTGCGATTATCATGTTTTGCAATTTACTTTCGATT
>JADFDV010000253.1:0-14204 GCA_019097775.1 Moniezia expansa | reverse complement strand
GATGATTGACCACTCGGCAATTATGACAGCTAAATCATCTAGAATACCAGATGACCTATGTCATCTATTGTGCCATATAAGGTCGCAGCTGCCAGAACAATAGAGCATCTGGCGAAAACGATGAAAAATATGGACGCAAATCGCAGCAAACAAAACCTCTGGTCTCAATTGGTGACGGTGAGGATCAAACGCCTGATCTTGAAGCAGCAGGAATGCCATTCCGACGTGCCTCCCACTTCGAATACCTAATATGACTACGACCATTTTTGCGCTCAAAAAGTCTCAATAACACCCCGAAAGCACATCTGTGGGATTTTTGCGTTCCTGCAATCACTTATGGACTACCTACAATTGTCTTGAGAGTAACATAACAATCGACTAAAAGCAATACAGAACGGCTCGACTTATTACACTTGGATTGTATTCGCGAAGGGCCAAAACCGTCGAGGAACTCCGAAAGGAACTGCCGATGCGTAACCTGGCAAGTCTTATACCAAGGGCTCGAAAATGGACAACAATAGCCTGATACTCTCCACACTTGAGAGTAACTTTGAAATGGGGAAACTAAGAAAGCCTCACATACAAGGACCTGGATGCTTCAATTACATAATTAAGATGCGAAGAAACATGGCAAAAGCATTCCAAATCATGGCTACTTGATCCAAAGGAAGGAGAGGCAACGTGATAGTGTCTGTACCAACGCAAACTGCCAAGAGTTTCGCCACAACTAGGCAGATGCGAACACACGTAAAACAAGATCATGGAGAGGAAAAAAAGACTAAAACGAAGAGATACTCGCTTTATTACATATTAGTGGAGTGGGGCATATACAAAAAAAATACATTTAATACCCCAATTATACACTGTACATTCAATATAACATCCCAATAATATATTCTGAATTATATACTACAAGAAATCATGTTAAAATTAGCATGATCACTGCAATGACATTACAATACGTTTAATGCATCAAATTGAAAAATAGTTAAAGTAATCATTTCCAATAAACATTTTGAAAACTTTTCTAATATTTACTTACAATGTACATAGATTGCATAATATATGAATTAATGCATACCTTGCTTACTACGGGCCATTGATTGGCCCAAATGGAGTTCTTCATATTATGCATCATGCAAATAATGACCTATAATAAGTATATGCCATACAATTAATATTCTTCCTAATTATTTACTACATATCTGAAATATATCCTATTCAACATCCATAATTACAATAACATATCATATCATTTATATGATATTCAATTAATATACTACAACAATTATATACTATCATTTGAATATACTCTCCCTATTATAAATTATCCCTCAAGTTCAATCCCAGTACATGCTCTACTAGCTCAGTTATATGCCGAGTGCATACTACACAATTAATATACTACCCCATATATATATGCATATATATATATATAATATATATTATATAATATTATATATATATAATATTATATTAGCAGAAAATGTTAAAATCCTAGCTATCACTACTCAATGTGGAAAAATATCGTGATAACTTACACTAGCTACATAGGCCTTTTATATAAAATATGTATACACACTAATTACTACATATTAACGCAGTAGCGTATACACATAGAATATCTTACAGCTGTCCAATCAATGTGCTGTCCCAACTATACACAAACTTAATCAAACTATCTACCTACCATTATATACCTCACAACTATTATACTACCCCAATATATTCTGCACAAGTAGTATACTATCCCAATGTATACTTAATTCATGTACTATCCTACAACACATTAAAATAGTAGAATTGATAATTAGTAATTTCCGATAGTGGTACTGGAAACACGTGATAATAACACACCGAGGGCAACATAGGACATCTACATAAACTATGTATGTGTCCTACCTACTACATACTAATTCAGTAGGCTATTAATATTATATCGTAGTCTGTTATACAACTAATAGGCCATCCTATTTATACACTATACAATTATTACAACTCTCATTAGATACTGTCAATGAATCACTATCCAATTTTATACTGCACAGTTAGAATACCATCCCACTTATATACTATAATTACTACACTATGCTACATAGTATTAAATACTCTAGAGTTGATAAACAGTAAGCTTGAAAATACAGATTGGAAATACATAACAATGACTTATATTTACAAGAGATTATCCAATAGAAACGCAGCACCATGCCACATGCTGAACTGCATTATCGGCGAGGATGGCGTTTTCAGACCTGAAGTGCCTAAAACAACGTGTCTCAACTTCTTGGTGGTCAATCCTCCTCTCTACCTCCACATGTGCCAGCCCCCCGCTCCCCCCCCCCCCCCCCCCTCTCAAAAAACACAACCCCCCCAAGAGTGAATTGCGCTCTCGAATAATAAAAAATGCAGTAGCTCAATTCGCACCTTAGAAAGCGCTTATGGAAACGACAAAATAAAATTTTGATCGGGTCCATAAACAGCCAAAAGCAAATGTGGCAATCGCCTGAAGGCATCGAACGAATTGGAAATAGAAGGAAACTTACCAGGGACGTCTGAAAATGGAACTACTTAAGGACTCTTTGACGAATGCATACGATGGTATTTTTAAATTTTTTGAAAAGACTGCCGCTGAATACAACGAGGCCCAGGGCTAAATGAAAGAACAATGGATGGTTTACAGCTATACCTGAGAAGGGTGATGAGAGAACTCATTCTACAAAAGCAGTTGAGAACAAATTTGCTCTTAAATAAATCTCAAGTAAACGCTCCTGATGTACAAAGATCAAAGGAACTGAATGATTAACCTGGTTTAGAAAATGGAAACAAGCATATCAAGCATATCTTTCCAGTATACCTCATAGAGAGATGACCTCGAAGATTCTTCATGCTGTTGAAGCAGATGGTGAAGGAAACATCCTCATTGAAAGCAAAACGTGCAAGGTTACGATTGAAACCGAACTGCTGAAAGTCAGAACCACCGAAAAAACTTAAAATTATGACTTTTAACCAAGAGTCTCCTCACGCTCAATGGCGGAGATGGAAGCAGCCAAAAGTAGACTAGAACTATTCAAAAGTCCCCTTGAAAATGGAAGTAAATCTGAGGCTGGCCCCGAAGAGGGAGGTGGAAATTGTTGATAGTCCTGAAGTCGGAATTCAAACAAAATAGACGAGGCCACTAACATGCAAATCTCACTAAGTTCTAAACATGGCAGTAAACCCACAGCGAATTCAAAGATGGAGGAGATTCGAAGTTCATGTCTACTCATCTATAGTTATAGAAACTTCATCAACATCTTTACAGTGTTAACAGCCTATTTTCCCGTTCCTTAGGTTGTTTTAATGAGGTTTCTGTGTCGCCATTTACATCTATTTATGCTGTCTGCAAGATGGTGTTTCAAACACTGATACAGAATCGATGCATATAACTGGCCTAATGTAGGCGAATGGAAAACTCCTCTATAGTTTGCAGGATCTATCTGCGAACCTCTATGCTTGTAGATACTTACAACTTCACCATCAATCCAGGCTCGAAGTTTGTGAGTGATCCTGGTTAACTCGTAAGTGGATCAATCAAGAATGCCTCAGGAAGCATTTAGAATATGAAATCTAAGCAACTTTATCGGGTAATTTTAGAGAACTGGTGTTTCCCTTAGTCACCTATTTTATGGACTTATTATACGAATTGGCTTGCAATTTTAGTCTTTCAAAGTAGTCGAATTTTGATCTAGTTAAAAATGTTCACCTTGGATTGGTGTTCGCTTAGCATCATTTACGAAGTCTTACGCAAGGCCATTAGAGTTAGGCTCACGCATCAACCTTAACGTGCGATTGGGTTAAATCATTTTGAAGTGACAGGATGATCCAGGCGGTGAACCGTAAGGATAGGAAGGGTAAGTCACGCTAGTCTGTACTCATTGAATGAAGGTAATTTGCTTGACCTATCAAATTTTTTTTTTATTTATCTACCGATTTATTTCCTCCCCATCCATTTGAGCTAGTCTCAAGGACTCATTGTGGTTACAACAGAAGTGCAAATAGCTTTTACAGCAAGTAGCTGGTCACTTCTCTGGTGTGGCGTCACAGTACAGGTGGCAGCTCAACTTCGTCCGTCCTCGACAATGTTAAGGCAGGCAATCTCCATACCTCTTCTAGAAGTCTTTTCAACTTTCTGGGGGATGTTCTAGTCATTGCTACATGCACGCACTTTCCACGGCCCAGTTTGAGACCATGAGTCCAGGCATTCACCTCGTACCTTGTTGGCGAGGTTGTACGAGGTTGTACTTCTGCTGGCATGTTCTAAAAACAAATGATCTTGTCTTTCATGTCTTCACACCTCCTTTGCTGTGCCGAAGCATCTGTGGCAGTTCGCATTGGCAAAGACATTATCACGTTGCCTATTTTCTATCAGTCTAGGTGTATAGTTATCATCTCGACCTTTGAGGCTTTCCTTTGGATCAAGTAACCATGATTCCGAGTGCTCGTGCCATATTTCTTTCGCATCTTTAAATAATTGAAACATCCAAGTCCTTGTGTGCGAGGCTTTCTTAGTTTCCCATTTTCAAAGTTACTCCCAAGCGTAGAGAGTATCAGGCTATCTATGTCCAATAATTCATATACTGAGAGTAGCAGACGATATTTGTACTTCCTCCAGAAGTCTTTTCAACCTTCTATTCACTGCTTCATGCACTCACTTTCCACAGTCCAGTCTGAGATCGCGAATCCATGTATTTGAGTCATGCCTTGTTTACCAGTCTGTACGAGGTTGTACTTCTGCTGGGACAGTCTAATTTCATACCTGCGGTGGGTGATTGGTCCTATCCGGTAGCCCCTCTCATTAGCCCCCAGAGTTGCTGCTGAGTTACCAGTGGTCACCACGAGAAGGTAGAGTGTAGGTTTTGCCATCAATAATAATTCTTGTCTTCTGTGAAAATATGGCACTCAAATCTTCCCCCTTTTTTTCTCTATTTCGATTTTGCAGAAGAAACAACTAGGCTTAATATGGCATATCTCTACAGTATGCATGTTGTTCGTTTTGATGAGATGCTTGAAAAAGAAACCCAATAGTGATACTTACCAGGGCTTTCTCACATTTCAATTCTGCCCATAAAGCACCCTGTTTCGTTTTCGAGCTGGAATCGTCTTTTTTGTTGTCTTCGGTGGCTGAAGTTGATTTATGTTGTGGTACATAACGAAATGGCGAAGAGGGGTAGCAGCAAGTGTATTGTGTACTGGAAAGCCAAAATTTATAGTTTTAGCATCTGCTTCTGTTCTTGACTCATGTTTAGAAGAACTGAAAGGACCTATTGAGCTGACACTTTCTCTTGCAAATGGCTCTACCAAATAGTATAATTTACGTACGCATGAATATGATTGAGAACTACTAATCGGTGATATTAAAGGATGAAAGTGCATGGGAAAAGGAGTATCGAAACACAATTCTTTCTTCGTTTTAGAAGGTAGCTCAGTTTCTCTTTTCTAAGAGTCTGGACCACTGAATCATGTGACTTTAGTAGTACTAGAAATTTATTGTGAACTTTATTATAATTTTGAATTCGCTTAAAATTCTGCAAAGAATGGGTCTCTTGAGGGGGATGTTAGGTCGTGTGAGAACTTTTCCTTGCAGAACCCTTGAATGTGGCATTTACTATTACTCTCATTGATGCTTAACAGATAAGTGATTGTGTTTTGATTTTCTTCCTAGCCTTTTGTTGGTTTATGTCAATTTACTTCAATTTACAATGGCTTCAAGTTTAGTACACATTAGCTGACCTGCCTTTTTCTAAAAAAGAGGAAAGACGTTTTGTAAAATCTACTAAGTCCTCCAGCACTTGCTGACTTTTTCCTGATTTATTGCCTCCGACAAAATGGCCACATTCGACGTCTACAAAATAATGAGACTTCATAATGGAGGCCAATTTTCAGCATCATGAAAACCTTTTTTTTAACAGAGTGATACAAATTGCAAAACTGTTGTTGAACTAGTGTGCCATAGATAGAGGCTTTTGAATTAAATACCAAAACGCATTTATAAGAAGTTGAACGCGGCTGAGTCGGGTGATAAAAGTTAGTCTCAAGAGGAGTATAGACGATTCAGTGTTAAGAACTGAAAAATATTGTGCAGGGTCTCTGCTACTATTGGCCTTTTTGAAGATGAGAGGAAGTCTCATCGGACTCAAGAGCTCAAAGGTAACAGTTAAGCCGCTGTTTTAAGCATATTTATTCAACAGCCTTCTTGAAAATTTGGGGCCTAACCCATCCTGCAGTCGATGATAAGAAATGCCCTGCAAGAGCGCCCCAACCTCGCCACTACCTTCAGTTCCTTTCGGAGTTCCTCGACAGTTTTGGCTCTTCGCGAATACAAACCAAGTACCATATGTCGAGCCGTAATCTGTATTGCTTTTAGTCGGTTGTTATCTTTTACTATCAATACAATAGTAGATAATCTACAATTGTTGCAGGATCGACAAAATTACCCAACAGGGCTGCTGCCAGTGCAAAAATGGTCGTAGTCGTATTAGGCGCGTTTTTGTCCTGGCTAAGTAGTGTTTTTATTGATCCGTCTGTTCCAACAGCGTCTAGAATAATGGAACCAAGGTACTGGAAGTGTGAGGCACGCAAGAATGACATTCCTGCTACTTCGAGAGATGTTTGATCCCCACCGGCACTAATTTGAAACCAGAGGGTATTGTTTGTTGCGATTTGCATTCCATATTTATGCATCGTTTGCGCCAGATGCACTACTCAATCTGACAGCTTCGACCTTATTCGGCGCAATAACACATAGGTCATTTGCGTATTCTAGATGATTTAGGTGTCGTCAGCATCGATCCAGGCTCGAGGTATAGGAGTGGTCCCATTGTAAGAGTCATTGAACACTTTTAGAAGGTAGGCATTTAGACACTGATTGTCCCACTTCAATAACTTAGATCTAATTCTATTTTCGCCGGGACTTTTATGTAGTTTTAATCTATTTTTAGCTATCTCGATGTCCTCCATTGAAATAGATGAGTCTCTTGGTAGAAGATCATAATTTTTAATTTCTTCAGTGGTTCTTTCCTTAAGCAGTTCCTGGAAGTGTGCGACCAGATCTTTTGGTTTGACTAGTGTTCTTGTAGTTTGTGTATTTCATGAGGAGTTTTCCTTCATTATGTCCTTTAGCAGCACTGAAGGCTTTACGAGGCTGTCTCTCTGCGAGGTATACAGGAAAGTTGGTTAATCTCTCTTCTTGATATACTTTTTTCAAGTTTCGTATCAGGTTGTTCACCTTGTTTCTTTGCTCTTTGTACCTCATGAATGTTTCCTGAGTTGGATTTGAGAGCCAGTTTGTTCTCAACTGCTTTTGTAGCAGTAGTTCTCTATCTCCCTTCTCGCGGATGGCTGCGTACCATCCGTTTTTTGTTGTTGTTGTTGTTGTTTCGTTCAGTTTTTTGCTTTGTTGTTTTGGCTGCAGCTTTTTCTACAGATTGCAAGATAGTTATCTTCGTGTGTAGTAGTCAAAGGGTACTGAGGTGGTTCCCTTTTGAGGTGTTCCTGGTAAGTTTCCTCCGATTTTCTTATTTGT
Source organism: Moniezia expansa (assembly GCA_019097775.1). Taxonomy (NCBI): domain Eukaryota; kingdom Metazoa; phylum Platyhelminthes; class Cestoda; order Cyclophyllidea; family Anoplocephalidae; genus Moniezia; species Moniezia expansa. The sequence goes on along the minus strand of JADFDV010000253.1, from coordinate 6,643 downwards.
TCTATGCCTGTAGGCAGTTGTCACCATTGCTTGTGACTATTTATGCCCTCCTTCAGAGTTCTGTTCTTTCTTTTCCTTAGGCGTTTTCTAATGTGTGGTTTGATCTTGAGGATTACAGTTAGTAAGCAGTGATCAGAATTTGCGTCTGCCTTTCTAGAAGTTCGTATATCACTTATTAGGAATAGATGTGATCTTCTCATCAGAACAAAGTCAAGAGTAGCACCTTGCTCTGTAGGGTGGTACCAAGTCAATCTTCGAGTTGTTGGTTTCCGAACGAAAGTATTAATCACGTGTAAATAATATTCTTGGCATAGTCCTAGCAGCCTTAGTCAGTTCTCTGTGGTGTCTTCTTGATTAGTAAAGGGACCGATTAGTTTGGCACCGATGTTACGGGCATCAGAGCCCAATCTGCAATTGAAATCGCCAAGGATAATTATAAGTGTGTGTGTGTGTGTGTGTGTGCGTGTGTGCAGTTAGACAGGAGTAGTTTATAGGTTTTGGCCACAAGTTTGTAGAAGGATTCTTTAACCTTTGCGTCCTCCGTACACTCGGTCGGAGCATAGCATCCTATCAGTCCAACTTTGACTCCAAAAAGGCGATCCCACCATTTGGTCTAGAGCTTTCACTCTGTCTAGAGTTGAAGAAAGCGTAGTTATGGATAGTTAAGGAGCAGGATTTCATTCGAGTTTCCGTTAAGGCAACAATCTCCATACCTCTGCCAGAAGTCTCTTCAGCTATCTGGCGGAGTTTACGATCATTGCTACAGCCCCGCACGTTCCATAGTCCAAGTTTCAGACCATGAATTCAGGTATTACGTATTACGTCGTACCTTTTTTAAGAGGCTCTTGGTGGACTCAGGCTGTATTTCCGCTGGCATAATACGAATTGGTACGACCGGTGGTTTATTAGTCCTATCCGAGCGTCCCTCTCTTTAGCTCTCAGGGTTGCTCCGGTTGAGGTTACCGGTGGCCACCATGTGGAGGTAGAGAGTAGGATTGACCACCAAGAAGTTGAGACACGTTGTTTTAGGCACTCTCAGGTCTGAAAACGCCATCCTCGCCGATAATGCAGTTCAGCATGTGGCATGGTGCTGCGTTTCTATTGGATAATCTCTCTTGTAAATATAAGTCATTGTTATGTATTTCCAATCTGTATTTTTCAAGCTTACTGTTTTATCAACTCTAGAGTATTTAATACTATGTAGCATAGTGTAGTAATTATAGTATATAAGTGGGATGGTATTCTAACTGTGCAGTATAAAATTTGGATAGTGAGTTCATTGACTAGTATCTAATGAGAGTAGTATAATAATTGTATAGTGTATAAATAGGATGGCCTATTAGTTGTATAACAGACTACGATATATGTTAATAGCCTACTGAATTAGTATGTAGTAGGAAGGACACATACAGAATAGATGCATAAATGCATATAACATGCCTAATGCATCTAGAAGGAAGATTGATCTGTAGGTTGCAGGATCTGTCTGCAATCCTTTCCGCTTGTAGATACTTACAACTTCAGCATCGATCCAGGCTCGAGGTATAGGAGTGGTCCCATTGTAAGAGTCATTGAACACTTTTAGTAGGTAGGCATTTGGACACTGATTGCCCCACTTCAATAACTTAGATCTAATTCTATTTTCGCCGGGACTTTTATGTAGTTTTAATCTATTTTTAGCTATCTCGATGTCCTCCATTGAAATAGATGAGTCTCTTGGTAGAAGATCATAATTTTTAATTTCTTCAGTGGTTCTTTCCTTAAGCAGTTCCTGGAAGTGTGCGACCAGATCTTTTGGTTTGACTAGTGTTCTTGTACGACCGGTGGTTTATTAGTCCTATCCGAGCGTCCCTCTCTTTAGCTCTCAGGGTTGCTCCGGTTGAGGTTACCGGTGGCCACCATGTGGAGGTAGAGAGTAGGATTGACCACCAAGAAGTTGAGACACGTTGTTTTAGGCACTCTCAGGTCTGAAAACGCCATCCTCGCCGATAATGCAGTTCAGCATGTGGCATGGTGCTGCGTTTCTGTTGGATAATCTCTCTTGTAAATATAAGTCATTGTTATGTATTTCCAATCTGTATTTTTCCAGCTTACTGTTTTATCAACTCTAGAGTATTTAATACTATGTAGCATAGTGTAGTAATTATAGTATATAAGTGGGATGGTATTCTAACTGTGCAGTATAAAATTTGGATAGTGAGTTCATTGACTAGTATCTAATGAGAGTAGTATAATAATTGTATAGTGTATAAATAGGATGGCCTATTAGTTGTATAACAGACTACGATATATATTAATAGCCTACTGAATTAGTATGCAGTAGGTAGGACACATACATAGTTTATGTAGTATGTCCTATGTTGCCCTCGGTGTGTTATTATCACGTTTTTCCAGTACCACTATCGGAAATTACTAATTTATCAATTCTACTATTTTAATGTGTTGTAGGATAGTACATGAATTAAAGTATACACTTGGGATAGTATACTACTTGTGCAGAATATGATTGGGGTAGTATAATAGTTGTGAGGTTGTGTTGGAGGTTTTGTTAAGCATAAATGTGACGGCATATTGATTAAATTTTTTCCCATTTTGGTAATTCTTGGCATCAGCGGATGCAGCTCGTAATGCTCTTATTTTGTCTATCACATGCTCAAACGCATTCACATGTTAGGCGGAATTTTCGGTCTTATGGGTGCGTTTAAATGACGTATCACGGCATGTAAGGATTTTGTCTAATTTGGGAAAATTTTTGGCAGAAGCGGATGCAGCCTGGAATGCTCCCATTTTATCTGAAAATGCTTAAACGCATTCATGAATAAGGCGGCAATTGCAGCCCCTATACCATGATAATTTTAATACGATGTAGTACGTCTTTTGAACGCACCCTCGGGTTTCCGATTGCCGCCTTATCCGTGAATGCGTTTGAGCATGTGGCAGACAAAATAGGAGCATTCCGAGCTGCATCCGCTGCTGCCAAAATTTGCCCAAATGGGACAAAATCCTAACACGCCTTGATTGGTCTTTTGAACGCAACCTCGGGTTTGCGATTGCCTTTTATCCGTGAATGTGTTTGAGCATGTGGCAGAAAAAATGGGAGCATTCCGAGCTGCATCCGCTGCTGCCAAAATTTGCCAAAATGGGACAAAATCCTAACACGCCGTGATACGTCTTTTGAACGCACCCCTGGGCCGCAATTACCGCCTTATCCGTAAATGCGTTTGAGCATGTGGCAGACAAAATGGGAGCATTCCGAGCTGCATCCGCTGCTGCCAAAATTTGCCCAAATGGGACAAAATCCTAACACGCCTTGATTGGTCTTTTGAACACAACCTCGGGTTTGCGATTGCCGCCTTATCCGTGAATGCGTTTGAGCATGTGGCAGACAAAATGGGAGCATTCCGAGCTGCATCCGCTGCTGCCAAAATTTTCCCAAATGGGACAAAATCCTAACACGCCGTGATACGTCTTTTGAACGCACCCTCGGGGTTGCGATTGCCGCCTTATCCGTGAAATGCGTTTGAGCTGTGGCAAACAAAATGGGAGCTTCCCAGCTTGCATCCGCTCTGCCGGAAAATATTGCCCCAAATGGGACAAAAATCCTAACACGCCGTGAAATCGTCTTTTGAAACGCACCCTCGGGTTTGCGATTGGCGGCCTTAATCCTGTGAATGCGTTTGAGCATGTGGCAGGCAAAATAGGAGCATTCCGAGCTGCATCCGCTTCTGCAAATTTCCAATGGGACAAAATTACACGCCGTAACGTCTTTGAAATTGCCGCCTAATCGTATGTTGGATGTGCAACATGGGCATCCGAACACGCTGCGTGCCATGGACAATCCTACGCGTCTTTTGAACGCACCTCGGGTTTGCGATTGCGCTTATCGTGAATGCGTTTGAGCATGTGCAGAAAAAATGGGAGCATTCCGAGCTGCATCCGCTGCTGCCAAAATTTGCCCAAATGGGACAAAATCCTAACACGCCGTGATACGTCTTTTGAACGCACCCTCGGGTTGCGATTGCCGCCTTATCCGTGAATGCGTTTGAGCATGTGGCAGACAAAATGGGAGCATTCCGAGCTGCATCCGCTGCTGCCAAAATTTGCCCAAATGGGACAAAATCCTAACACGCCTTGATAGGTCTTTTGAACGCACCCTCGGGTTTGCGATTGCCGCCTTATCCGTGAATGCGTTTGAGCATGTGGCAGACAAAATGGGAGCATTCCGAGCTGCATCCGCTGCTGCCAAAATTTGCCCAAATGGGACAAAATCCTAACACGCCGTGATACGTCTTTTGAACGCACCCTAGGGTGTGCGATTGCCGCCTATCGTGAATGCGTTTGAGCATGTGGCAACAAAATGGGAGCATTCCGAGCTGCATCCGCTTCTGCCAATTTGCCCAAATGGGACAAAATCCTAACCGCCGTGATACGTCTTTTGAACGCACCTCGGGGTTGCGATTGCCGCCTTATCCTGAATGCGTTTGAGCATGTTGCAGACAAATGGGAGCATTCCGAGCTGCATCCGCTGCTGCCAAATGCCCAAATGGGACAAAATCCTACACGCCGATGTCCTTTTGAACGCACCTCGGGTTGCGATTGCCGCCTTATCGTGAATGCTTTGAGCATGTGGCAGACAAAATGGAGCATTCCGAGCTGCATCCGCTGCTGCCAAAATTTGCCCAAATGGGACAAAATCCTAACACGCCTTGATTGTCTTTTGAACCAACCTCGGGTTGCGATTGCCGCCTTATCCGTGAATGCGTTTGAGCATGTGGCAGAATGGGAGCATTCCGAGCTGCATCCGCTGCTGCCAATTTCCCAAATGGGACAAAATCCTAACACGCCGTGTACGTCTTTTGAACGCACCCTCGGGGTTGCGATTGCCGCCTTATCCGTGAATGCGTTTGAGCATGTGGCAACAAAATGGGAGCATTCCAGCTGCATCCGCTGCTGCCAAATTTGCCCAAATGGACAAAATCCTAACCGCCGTGATACGTCTTTTGAACGCACCTCGGGGTTGCGATTGCCGCCTATCCGTGAATGCGTTTGAGCATGTGGCAGACAAATGGGAGCATTCCGGCTGCATCCGCTGCTGCCAATTTGCCCAATGGGACAAAATCCTAACACGCCGTGATACGTCTTTTGAACGCACCCTCGGGGTTGCGATTGCCGCCTTATCCGTGATGCGTTTGAGATGTGGCAGACAAAATGGGAGATTCCGAGCTGCATCCGCTTCTGCCAAAATTTTCCCAAATGGGACAAAATCCTAACACGCCGTGATACGTCTTTTAACGCACCCTCGGTTGCGATTGCCGCCTTATCCGTGAATGTGTTTGAGCATGTGGCAGACAAAATGGGAGCATTCCGAGCTGCATCCGCTGCTGCCAAATTTGCCCAAATGGGCAAAATCCTAACACGCCTGATTGGTCTTTTGAACGCAACCTCGGGTTGCGATTGCCGCCTTCCGTGAATGCGTTTGAGCTATGGACAAAAATGGGAGCATTCCGAGCTGCATCCGCTGCTGCCAAAATTTCCCAAATGGGACAAAATCCTAACACGCCGTGATACGTCTTTTGAACGACCCCTCGGGGTTGCGATTGCCGCCTTATCCTGAATGCGTTTGAGCATGTGGCAGACAAAATGGGAGCATTCCGAGCTGCATCCGCTGCTGCCAAAATTTGCCCAATGGGACAAAATCCTAAACGCTGATTGTCTTTTGAACGCACCTCGGGTTGCGATTGCCGCCTTATATCGTGAATGTGTTTGAGCATGTGGCAGACAAAATGGGAGCATTCCGAGCTGCATCCGCTGTGCCAAATTTGCCCAATGGACAAAATCCTAACACGCCGTGATACGTCTTTAACGCACCCTGGGGTTGCGATTGCGCCCTTACCGTGAATGTGTTTGAGCATGTGGCAGACAAAATGGAGCATTCCGAGCTGCATCCGCTGCTGCCAAAATTTTCCCAAATGGGACAAATCCTAACAGCCGTGTACGTCTTTTGAACGCACCTCGGGGTTGCGATTGCCGCCTTATCCGTGAATGCGTTTGAGCATGTGGCAGACAAAATGGAGACATTCCGAGCTGCATCCGCTGCTGCCAAAATTTGCCCAAATGGGACAAATCCTAACACGCCTAGTTGTCTTTGAACGCAACCTCGGGTTGCGATTGCCGCCTTATCCGTGAATGCGTTTGAGCATGTGCAGACAAAATGGGAGCATCCGAGCTGCATCCGCTGCTGCCAAATTTGCCCAAATGGGACAAAATCCTAAACACGCCGTGATACGTCTTTTGAACGCACCCTCGGGTGCGATTGCCGCCTTATCCGTGATGCGTTTGAGCATGTGCAGACAACATGGGAGCATTCCGAGTGCATCCGCTGCTGCCAAAATTTGCCCAATGGGACAAAATCCTAACACGCCTGATTGTCTTTTGAACGCACCTCGGTTGCGATTGCCGCCTTATCCGTGAATGCGTTTGAGATGTGGCAGACAAATGGAGCATTCCGAGCTGCATCGCTGCTGCCAAAATTTGCCAAATGGGACAAAATCCTAAACAGCCTGTTGTCTTTTGAACGCACCTCGGGTTGCGATTGCCGCCTTATTCCGTGAATGCGTTTGAGCATGTGGCAGAGAACATGGGC
>JADFDV010000252.1:0-47037 GCA_019097775.1 Moniezia expansa | reverse complement strand
CGAGATGGCATTGACTCATTTTTCCTATGCAAAATCCTGAATCTTGCGTAGTAAAAACACATTTTGGTTGGTCAATTATAGGTCATTGCTTGGCCACCCGAAAAAAGTGTCCTGGTTTCACAAAACCAAAAGCCACGATTTCAATCTTTACAAACATTAAGTCGGTTTGTAGTTGAAACTCTTAGATACCTGCTAACGAGCCGACTAATGCAGCCTATAGCAATATTAGTTACCCAAGTTGACTTAGTTTTCTTTGAAAACGTTTAACACTCTCTCAGCATTGTAGGCCTTTTAAATCTGAAGTACTAAATACCTGTATGCTTGAATAATTCATCTTTTTTGTGATGATCCAATGGTAGGTGAATCCACTAAATTTTTCGGATTAGGGAAACCATAAAGAACCAAAGGCATGAACCGTCACCAATGCAAAGCATTTAGTTAGAACCTATGCTTTACGGTTCACATGGATTAAACATTTAAACTCTACTTAATTGAATGCATTTATGATCAAACTGTATATTAAAATGAAATGATTCGCTTTTGTCTTGATTGCACCAGCAGCAAAAATCAAGCAGCACCAAAAAATCTATGCTCAACGTAAAACGATCGCGAATGAGACAATGCGTGAGAATTTCAGCACATAAATGTAATAAAATGAAGACAATGGCGCCATTGCTTTAAAGGTTGAACATAAGTTGAAACTTGGTTTAACGTGACAAGTATATTTTTACAGCTGCTGCATGCCCTCTTTTAAATTTTAGAGCCAACATTTTAATTTGAGTCGATATTACCCGAATCTATTATTTAAGTCAGCATAAATTCTTGCATAAAGATAGGTAACTCGCAAAAGCAGATAAAAATTTATTCCTATCTTTGAGACATGCGGATCAACCCTAGCACAAAATAATTAGAAACGCACTAATAATATTTGCACAAGCGTTTTTTTCTCATTCGAATTGCTAGAGCACATCATCAGCCATCTACGTAGGTCCTCCAGCTAGCTTTTTGTCCATATTGTATAATTTTCCAAATCTGTCAAAACATTTATTCCTCAAACCATGCTGCGATTTATCAACCCTGATCTGCGGCCTAAATATTTTAATCCAAATGTCCTGATTTCAAGCTTTTCATCACTGTTTTCATTGACTGTCCTTGTTTCGGGCTGCGGGTTGTTTACGCCAGTACCATTGTAATTTCGTGTGCAGTACAAGTAGAAATATAATGAATTGTTTTAAGCTAGAAATTAGTGCAAAAAATTGTACACGCATTTCACTTGTTACAGCTCTAATAACTTCGCAAATGAATGATCATTACCACATCTACCCCATTATCGCACGGTTAAATTAGAATATTTGATGAAAATCGCTCCGCCTCCCCTTAAGTATAATGTAAGAGTCTTCAATAATGCCAAATTATTCGTTTTCTGAAAAAGTGTATGACAAACTAATAGTAACTTAAATGAGAGAAACTTACTTCTACTTAATGTGCATACATAGAAAGTGCGTTGATAAAGGACATAAAATACCTTATCATGCTCTTGGGCATGACGAAGTAGCATGCTTCACGGGGAGTTACTTGTCCACCACAAAGTTCAAGCTCTACTGATGAGGCGACACAGCAATAGCTCCGCTGTTAACACTGGGAGTATACAGGCAAACTCATTTGGCGTACAGTCAATGCAATCTCTTCTTCATCTAGCCCGATGGCCCTAAATCCGATTTTCAACATGGATATGTATTTAGGGACAAGTTTCAACCACAAGCAATCCTGCCGCATTTTTACGGGGAATCCATGTAAACTGAAATTGTGTACTGTTGTGATCATGACGTGTGTGGAATACAGCGGCTAATCCAGCTTCTCTATTCTGGTTGGACCACACTCAAATCTGTAACAATGCTCTTCAGAGCAGCCGTTGCTAAAATTATTTATGTATTTTCTTCCAATCGTTTTATTTAAGCCATACATTTCAAGCAGTGAATACCTTTCTAATTATCTATATAAGGCAATGCTGTGCCACTGAGAGTGATTTTGATTTTTTTTTCCAAAACGATCCACATTTTTTGCAAATATCCAAAAATACTTGTTCAATGGCACAATGGCATAATTCTACCTGACATGCTCCCACGATTTTTTCATCGTCATTGAAATTTGCAATGACGGTTTGGCTCTCTTTGTTAAAGTAATCCATCAACATAAGTGCTGAATGTAATTTTATTAAAAGCATAAGTTACATCGTGGATTTTATGGCTACCGAAACGTGTGAGTACGTAAAAAATGTTTAATTACATGGAGGTCTTATTTATTTGCATTTATTTGAATCGGAATATATATCACCTCGATGGAGTGATTGGCACTACAAGATTACAAGCCTTGACAAAGACCTAGCTTTGGGTTAAGTTAACAATGCCACACATGCATCGGTTGTGTTCTAATGAGAGTAGATGCTATCTAGTCTGCAAAGGCAAGAAGGGAAATACCGAAGCAATGAAAAACGAATGCTTTCAAAATATCCCCTCTTGCTAGCTGTGGAAATCATCGCGCAACAATTTTACAGAAATACCTGCTTCGTTTTTTTGATAGAAGCTCGTTTGTTCGCTATAATTTCAACAAACTTTTTCTGCCGATTTGATATTCATTCAGTGGCCATCGTCGTTAGTTCTATATGTGAGATCATGGTCGGTTCTAATTTATTCATGTCTAAGTCATTTAAACCAACCTCTTTATTAGCACTGTAATTGCTGCTTTTTGGCTTGCTCTCTCTTATCTCGCACGTTCTTACACTTTGATTGGCGTATGAATGACCGCGGGACATTCACTTGACTTTAATGACACTCTCTCTACCGCTCATCTTAATACAACCCCACCTAGCCTATTGCAGTCACTTTGAGCGCAAATTTTTGAATTTCGTTTAAGTAAATTATTTATTCATAGATTGAAGTACATGACGGATTAGACGTTGGGATGCATAGTTAAACTGCATCAATTTACGGATAGTTTTGTACACTTCGAGTTTAAATGAAACGTCTTGATTCAATATGAATTAACGATGTTTAATAGGAATGAAAGATAATGGTTATATAACCGCAGAAAGGCTTGTGAAAAGGCTTGGAAATATTTATTTTGTACAACTTCGCGTTTATACTAGTTTTCCATATCGCCTTCCCTTCTACGTGCACAGCATCTATTTTAATAAATCGCAAAGTGTTTATTGCCAATTAGAAATAGGAATTTTGATTTCAGTTTATCCATTTGACAATAATTTTTTCACTATAAACAGTAACCAGTAAACTTTGAATAAACCCTTTGGTTGCAACGGGCATGCTTTGATTTCGTAGAAAAATATTTGCATGCTTTTGATCAAGAATTTGTCATTTGTTTGCATTGATGGAGCCCAACTCCAGAAATTTTCAAAGTAGAGATAAGATCGCACCAATGACACAGGCGTATTGTCACTATTCATGCACAAGATTAAAATCATTTGCTTTTTTTGTCAAGACCTCCTAAAATCAAGTATAAACTCAAAAATTTCTTGCTGTGTTTGCGTATTTTCATTGAATACTTAGTCGTTTTTGAAACTTTTTTAGTTGTCAGTCATAGTAATTGGCGCATGTCTTTAAAATGTTGCAGCACTCAAAATAGTGGTGCACAAAATGCCTCAATGGCAGCAAATGTTTGAAATTAATTTGGATCAAATCACTGTCTATATGATATTTTAATGCTAATGTGATGATTTCGTTGGTTTAGTGTGATGGCCAAGCTTGCATCTACTGAATGCATTCGCCTGAATGAATTTGACCTGCCAACTGTACCAAATAACTGAAATGCATAAGTAAGGATAGATGTTACATCATGTCAGCACTATTTCATCTGAAACTGCATGCTCTGGAGGTAAATGTTTTGGAAGCGCCTTTAGCTCTATATGAATGCGATCAAGAATAACTAAAAGCACATTTGAGGATTAGATTTTGGAGAGATATTAAGCAATGGTGGTCTGCATTAACCCTTCAACATAAACAAGTCTCAATTGAAGCAAATGTGTCCTTACTTGACTTAGTTTTGGTGCATTTTGTCAATTTTAGCAAGCGCATAACCACCATCGGTGTTAATTCGAATGACCTTGTTATCTTTCAGAACGAATTCAGTAACTATGCATCCATGCCTTTTGTTGAGATATTAACTGGAGCAGTTAAGTTGTTAAAATATACAAGGACCTGTTCGACCAAAGTTGCTTGCCCACATTAAAAGCAAAAGGCAAAACTGCGAAAAGTGCATTTTAGATGGTGAAATCCGGTGAATATTGAGAAGAATATATGGAAAGAAAAAAATAATTTTACTGCAAGTTAAGAGTACTATCTTGCTGTCGGTGTTGGACTTAGTAGCCTTTACGTAGAAGTTAACGTCAGTTTTGCAGCCTCTAAAAGCAGCAGGTAATTAGTTGCAATTATTGATTCAACGAGCACAAAATGCATTTTCAGAGACAGTAAACAGCATTTCTAGTTGTAAAGACCTGACCAAATACTGTCTATAGAACCGAAACCAAGGTTTCATTGTTAGCTCTCATCCACAAAAACTTCTTATCTCTGTGAACTTTTATTTAGCTAAGCTAAAGAACTTTCATATCACAGTACATAAAATCTTCTGGTTTCATCTAAAACTTAAACTCGTTAGCTCAATTGTGCAAATTTTGAATAAAAGCCCTTGAAGTGAACGCCAATTAGTTTGACTTGAAACAATCCTTTTTAAAAAATATTATCAAGATATTCGATAAAAGCTAGATGCCCTGAGTTAGGAAACCATCATTCCATTTTAGTTTCCAAATTTCCATTGAATATTTGCTGGTTAAAATAACTCAATATTTTTCAATGATGCGTCCTAAACCAACTTCACTTATTTCGCAATTTTTGGTATGTATGAAATATGCATATAAGTGTGCAGAGCTATTCGCCTGGGACAAAATTTAAATAAATTCTTGATAAATTAATGACGTGTAATTATACTTGGTTAAATCAGTTTGTTTATAAGGTTTTGAAGGGGTTGCCACACATCCAACGGACAGCGAAAATTACTATAAGTTACCACATTGATAGAAAACTCTCTATTGTCTGGTTTGGTGCCGAATTAATATTTCATGTGATTGAAACCTACGTGTATGCGTTTTGGTATCTTTGCCATAACAATGTTGAAATACTTACGTCCTATAAAATTAATCTTATTGTCGGCTAAATTCGCTCTGAACTTTATACGTTTTATTGTCAGTTTAAGCGAATGATATGAGTTTTGCTGTTATAGTAAAATTTCAAATATTTTAACACCAAATTCCAAAATATTTCTTAGAGCAAACATTTTTAACGAGCAATAGTGTTTTCTTCTATAACAGGAAGAGTTTAAAAAAACACTGTTTTCCATGCAGTGCAGTCACTTGATTTGAGTGTGTTATTCATTATTACTATAATCGTCAAATTTGGTAGTAATTTGTATGTGCCAGCATTTTCACTAGATTTTATGAAGCAACGTAACTGGAAAGTAAATAGATACCATTGCTTATTCATCAAACGCTGTTTTGAGGTGGTTAAGATGTGATAGGAAGATCATTGCTCTCTTGTATTTTATAAAATTATTAACTAGTCTGATTCCTCCGATTCCTCAAACAAATTAAGATCTACCAAGATAGTGAGAAATATATTTTAGATCGGTAGATTAGGCAATTAATGGACTTGTACAGGGCTTTGTGACAGGGTGGAAAGGTATTGCTTAACCATAGACGCTGTTGTGTAATCATTCACTGCAACGGATGGGTCACCGGCTTCTCTGTTTTCAGCTTAAAAATGTGAACCCTGTAAAGAAACGGGTCTTCAGAGGAAATATTTGATTGGGTAGAGAAATGATGTGTCACACAGATACGTTTTGAGGAATCCAATAGCGTTTATGCAAGCGCTTCTTTCAAAAAGACCTGCAGCGACAGGACCGTCATTTCTAGATAAAATATGCAGTCAACCGCAGGCTAAGCACCCTATATCCTTGAATTCAGTACTTTCGACTGACTACGACACAAAATTTGAAACATTGATAAGAATAGAGTACCTTCTCATTGAAGCTCCTGTTTCAATTTATGGGCTATAATACCTATGCTCACCAGTGATTTACCTAGTTTTGTTTAAACTGAGTCCTTCGACTAGAAAGAATAAGATTATTCGCAGTCGGACTCAAATGATTTTTTTTCAACTTTTCAATGCCCTATCATATCATAATTTATATTATCGTTCGTCATGGTTAGCATAGATCTTGTTTTTACCAGTGGGCATCATTGACGCTGTTAGTGCTAATAATGGTATTGATCTAGTAGTTGTTGAATCGGTAGCCTTTGTTACTGTGACATATCCCACTGGCGCATATGCATGGTGCATTTATGCCAGCTTTCATTGTTAATACTTTAGTATACTTAAGTATGCGTTGAGTATTTCCACTATAGGTGAAGACTCTAACAACGAAGAAAGGGAAAACAGTAAGAAGTGTGGTGGCCAATCCTACTCTCAACCTTTTCGTGGTGACTACCGGTAATCCAGGGGCAACTCTGGTGACTGATGATAGGGGCAGCCGCATACGGCCAATCACCCACCGGGCGTATGAGGCTAGATTATTCTAGCAGAAGAACAACTTTATACAGCCTAAAAAAAGGCACGACGCAAGTATTAAAATTCATGGTCTCAAACTGGACGGTGAAAAGCAAGTGAATGTAGTAATGAAAGAAATTTCTGTCAGAAAGTCAAAACGACTTCTGGAAAAGGTATAAAGATCGTCTGCCTAAAAAAGTCGAGGACAGACAAGGTGTCTTCACACAGCTTTAGTTGCGCATTCAAACCATTTTGGGATATTTGCGAAATGGAGACAATCCCTTCAAAGACAAATGCGAATCATTTCCCTTTCATATGTCAGCACACTCAATCCCACTTTCTAACACTATTGACAACAGTTCGTGCTCCTTCACACTTGTGCAATAAGTTGGCAATTCTAATGAATCTCAACTACTTTTATATAATTATGAAGCACTAGGAATCAGTTGCCTTTCTCACCTTGACGAAGAAATCACTGTGGTGATCCGATGCAGAAACTCTCATTCCAACAAATTGTCGAAATCAAAATGATTAATATTTGATGCTAATTCTCCTTGCTTGTTATTGTTGCCGCATTTCTTTAACCAATCGATGGAACCATCAGATAGAAGGACCTAAAAAAATTTATGTATTCATTTAGAAAACGAATTTGAATAACTATTGGGTAAATAACTAGCTTTTATATCACCTCACTATCTACGTCGCAGCATTTTAGCAGTTATGCGTATTTTAGTAGGGCAGGAATCAACGTCAGCTAGTATTCAGTCATTATCAACCAGACGTTGAAGTGCGGTTCATTTTACGTAGTCAGGTGTGTTATGGTATGCTCTTATAATTTTAAACATTTGATGCATCAGAGCATACTTTCGATCATTCATCCCTTCAGTCTTGTGGAACCAAACAAGCATGAGTTCTGAGAACTTCATTGAGAAGGTCAAAGCACGGAGGAGTTTAAACGATTTATGATTCATGCAATTCATTGGTGCTGTTAGCTGACTAGACATTCAATTCTTTAATGATTGATCTTATCAGCGATCTTTATAAAGCAACAGATATCAATGATGAAGTCAGGACAGATGCACCAAATTTCGATCGTGGAAAAAATAAAAATCGATCTTAGCGCTGAGCCTTCCACCAGGCTTTCTGGTAATATCCGCGAAATTCCTTTTCTATTGGAATCCATTATCACTTATCTGCTTCCTCACACTTCTTTGATCGATTGAGAAGACATCGATTGGAAAGACCTAAGGTGACCTTGAAGCATGTTTACTTTGCTTTGAATGGCTACTGGGTAGATAACTGGATGCGATATCAGCTGGCTATCCACAATTCAGCATTGCAGCTGCCTCATTCTCTATTTGTGCAATACTATTTACGGCCTTACTAAATCATTCAATCACTATGATCAATCAGGTTTGTCACTGCAAAGATTACCAACATGGAAATGTTTTTCTGAAGAAATGGGTTTTGGCTTATATGCTGGCGCATACTGGCATAGCGCATGACGATATGGATTACAAATTGGGACGTTGATCAGTGTAAAGTTAGTTAGAAAACGTTGGAAGTGAGAGAGCTCTCTGATTAACAATTAAAAGGAAGAACAGAATAAACAGGGAACTATTAAAAAAAATTGCACTTTTCAGCATAAAAATACATATGCGATCGTAACTTCTATATAGACGATATTTTGATCTAAGGTGTGGAAAACCTAGAGCATGCATTTTAAAATTTATTGCGTTATGATATGGAAAATTTATCTGCGGGTATCCTGATTGCCCAAATTTTAAGAAGCTTGCTGTTGTTCATTATAAGGTGCCTTTTAAGCCATTGACTTTAGTTATTTTGATGGTGTTGAAATCAAAATGAGCACATTTTGCAATATTAAACCGTTATTCAACTTGTAAAATTATCACCTTTAATGGAATAGTAACGATTAAAAATGCTTTTTTTGGAAAGCAGCTTATCACTGCTTTGCACAGTCACGAGTCTGCTGGTTTTCTGCAAGCTCACTAGCATTGTCACGAAATTTTCGTTTTTATTTAGGCATGTTGACAAATTTTTCAGTAAAAAAGAGTATTTTCATAAACATATTGACGTAAATGAAAGACAAACCAAAGTCATTGATTAAGAAATAAATTGCAATCAAAGAGAGTATTAAGACTAGTTGTTTCTTATACTTTATCTCAAAACATGTGAATCAACATTCTGCAATCTTGGCCCTTAAAACACTAGAACAGTTTGAGAGTAATTGACTCGGTTTATCAGTTGTCCAGTTTGGACCTTGACGCAATATGCGCACAGCAGGAATTGGTGATGTTTCGAAAAGTGATTGAACATGCAGTGGCTTGTAGCGGCAAAAATTATGCATACACCGCTGTTGGAAATACTGTTTCTGTGACACGGTATGCACACTCAGTTTGCGCCAATCCCTTTAGGATATGTATTTATGTAAAAAATGGAGCCTTAACGTCATTTGCCAGTAGAGGTGTTCAGTCAAGCCCACCAAGAAGACAAATCGCTTGTTTCGTTTCACATCTAGACGATAAAGGATTTGAAATTTTCTACCACCCTGTTGATGGGATGCAATTTCAACAAATCACAATACTCCTCTACAACGTCGATTTAGTCCACCAGCTCAATCATCTTAGCCCTTTGAAATTTATAGTATTCCGACTATATTCTACAGCAACGACTGTCCTACATTTATTTTCACCGGAAAGGCTGTCCAATGAGATTAACAAGAACAGAGCAACAGCAAGGCCTATGAATAGATAAATATTATTGACTGAAGCCTGTGCCACACGTTTACACTTAAATTTACTAAAATATGTGCGTTTAAAATTTAGTTACTGTAGATGCATACCAACTTGAGTAACTATTTGAGGAATATTCAATCCAACTAAAAAATTTTGGGGAACCAAAGCAGTCACCGAGCAAGACTAAAAAGGGATTCCGTTGGCACTTCATCAGCTGAATCAGTCTTTCTGCTATTAGTATTGCTTCCGCAGACAAATGATTACAGTGGGACTAGAGCCATTCCTGTATCACCGCAATGGAAGAATTGCACATTTATGGTCGACAGGTAACTTTCCGCTACGCATACCGTTTCACCGCACCCCTGCATTAAACAAACTATTTCGTCCAACATCACGAAGTGCAAAAAGTAAATGGTTTTAATCTTGTGCATGAAGAGTGACAATGCTCCTATGTCATTGGTGCGATCTTATCTCTGCTCTGAAATTTTTTGGAGTTGGGCTCCATCAATGCAAACAAATGACAAACTCTTGATCAAAAGCAATGCAAATATTTTTCTGCAAAATCAAAGCATGCCCGTTTTCGCCGGGACTTCCATGTAGTTTAAATGTTTTTAGCTATCTCGATCTCCTCCAATGAAATAAAGGAGTCCCTTCGTAGATGAGCATAGTTTTTAATTTCCTCAGTGTTTCTTTCCTTAGACAGTTTCTGGTAGTGTACGACCAGATCTTTGGATTTAAATAGTGTCCTTCCAGTTTGTGTATTCCATGAGGAATTTTCCTTCATTATGTCCTTCAGCAACATGAAGGCCTTACGAGGTTGTATCTCTGCGAGATGTGCAGGGAAGTTGGTTAATCTCTCTTCTTGATATGCTTTTTCCAGTTTCATATCAAGTTGTTCACCTTGTTGCTCTGCTCTTTGTATCTCATAAATGATTCCTGAGATGGATGGAATTGATAAACAATTTGCTGTCGACTGCTTTGTAGCAGTAGTTCTCTATATTCCTTCTCGTAGATAGCTGGATTCCATCCGTTTTTCTTTCGTCCAGTTTTTTGCCTTGCTGTTTTGGTGGCTGCCTTTTCCATAGATTTCAAGGTATCTTCGTATATAGTAGTCAAAAGGTCCTGAGATAGTTCCCTTTTGAGATGTTTCTGATATGTTTCCTTCAATATTCTTATTTGTTCTATGCCTTTAGACAGTTGCCACAGTTGCTTTTGACTGTTTATGTCCTCCTTCAGCGTTCTGTGCTTACTTTTTCCTTAGCGTTTTCTGAGATGTGATTTGAGCTTGAGGATTACTGTTAGTAAGCAGTGATCAGAGTTTGCGTCTGCCTTTCTAGAAGTTCGTATATCACTTAATAGGAATAGATTTGTTCTTCTCATCAGAACAAAGTCAAGAGTAGCACCTTTCCATGTAGGATGGTACCAGGTCAATCTTCGAGTTGTTGGTTTCCGAAAGAAAATATTCATGACGTGTAGTTTATTTCTTGGCATAATCCTAGCAGCCTTAGACCTTTTAATGTAGCGTCTTCTTGATCAATTAAGGGACCGATTAGTTTGACACAATTTATGGGCATCAGGGTCCAATCCGCAATTGAAATCGCCAAGGGTAATTATTTGTGTGCAGATAGAAAGGAGTAGTTTGTAGGTTTTGGCCACAAGTTTGTAAAAAGATTCTCTAACCATTGCGTCCTCCGTACACTCGGTCGGAGCATAGCATGCTATCATTCCAACTTTGATTCCTCCAATTTGGAGTGTCAGCGTTGCAAGTCTCTTTGAGACAGGGTTAAATTCGACTTCTATGTTATTTTCGACCAAAAAGGCGACCCCAACATTTGGTTTAGAGCTTTTGCTCTACCAGAAGTCTCTTCAGCTTTCTGGCGGAGTTTTCAATCATTGCTACAGCCATGCACGTTCCATTATCCGAGTTTCAGATCGTGGATTCAGGTACTATGTTATATCTTTTGTAAGGGGCTCTTCGTGGTCTCTGACTGAATTCCCGTTGGCATAAAAATGAATTTGTACATCCGGTGGTTTATTAGTCCATTCCGACTTCTCCTCTCTTTAGCCCTCTGGGTTGTCCCAGAAGTTACCAGTGGTCATTACGTAGAGGTAGGGAGTATGTTTGACCACCATGCGTTTCTCATAAAGAATCTGAGTACAGAAGGTGTTGATTTTCTATTAGGCACTCTGTACAAAAGAAAATTTAAAAGTGGCATTTCCAGTTAGCTATGCACTGTATAGTCAATGTATAAATTGAAACTAACATTGCAAGCTTATTTTCGGCTTACTACAAATGCCGCCCAAAAAATGGACTGGTCTTGAGTTTAGTCAATGGTATAATTCATAAAAGGATTTGTTTCTACATAAACACGACAGCGGCTCACTGGTTAAATTAACTTTATTAACCAAAGCTGATTTATGTAAAGCAGCATTCTCACTCGCCACCAACATTTGCAAAAGAAAGTTGTGTTCAGCAGGCACGAAGTATCTCAGAGTTATTCAGACCACGCATTCCGTTCACTTAAGCCGAACCAACATAAAGTTACTCCGGGAAAGGATTTTCGGATCCTCAAATCTTAATCCGAGACTCGGAAGCTTAGCTTAATGCCTGCCTTTGCTAAAATAAAATCGACTCACCAGAAAAGCAGTAGAAAGATACCCACCAATGTGTAAGAGTTTGTGAATGCAGAGCTCTTTTACTAAATCGAACTTGCGATCTAAAGTGAATGCCCAGTATTTAACCGAAAAAAACTTAAGAAGCAAAACTTAAGATTGTAAACTTTGGAACGTTATATAGTCTTCTTCATTTATCTCAGAAAATTTTTGGCAAGTCTTTGAAAAATTTGTGTTTATAACTGTAAATGCGATCGTATCATTTAATGTAATGACTTGTAGTTTGAAAGTCAGTATATATTATTTGGTGCTATCCTTAACTGAGCTGCTTCGGTGTTACTAAATCTACGTACTCATTTTTCAATACGTGAATTCAAAACTTAGCTCATTCTTAGAGGATTTTAAATTATGTACTGGTGCTGCGAATGCTAGAAGTAAAGAAATCTGCTTGATATCTTTCAGCTGGCCGAACGAATGACTTCAGATTGATTTGCCGGTTTAATGTTCTACTTGAAGATGAATTAATCAACTGGCTTTTTTCGATTTTATTATTTCTATGTGCCTTGCCCTCTACATAAGCTAAAGCAGTCTATTTTAACCGATTTGAGAGTAGATAAGCTAGTTTTATCTGCCTGGTTGTATGTCCAGAGACAGCTCTTACGTTAACAGGCACTATATTTTGGAAATCTATTTTTCAGAGAACTTCATGAGAGCATCAGTGTTTTAGAAATTACTGGCATATTTTACGCAATGAAAAGCGTGGTTCTCGAAGAAGGCCAAAATCAAGAACATTTATTTGAAATTTGTTGCGGGAAAAAAATCCATTTATGCAGGTAAGTTGGTGAAATGAAGGGCAAGCTCATTTTGATCAATGCGCCTGATAAAGGCAATAATAAACACAGGATTTTGAAATCGCACAAACGAATCCATGGACAACAAGTTGCGCTTTCTTTGAAATCAGGCCGAAAATGATTTTATGGACAAAGTATTATGTCCATTATATGGCTAATCGCGTTTATGGACAGAAAGGATGCTCTCATTTGTCCTCCCATTTTCAACCTGATAAGTCACGTCTCTATTTGAGGAAAACTTAAAAGTATTTACGATATTCTTTCTAAGTTTACCGTACAACTATAAGGGACTTCACGAAAAGGCCCATGAAAGCAGCCATAAAATTTGCTATTTTTTTTGGTTTATCTTTCACTATCATTATAATTCGCATTGTAAAACAACTAAAAGTGAGATCTTAATGTCTTATTTTACGAAGACAAACCTAAATATGCAATTTAGCACTTGAGGAAATCCGACATGCAGTACAATCAATTTTACTTAACCATTGGCTTATCTCGAGTTGTTGACGGCACTTGCCGTACTATCTAGTGACTATATGCTCTTAGACCACAGATAGCATCGATCGGTATCGCAGTTAGAAGCATAAAATATCTGAATGCGCTTTGCAGGGCTTGCAAAATGTGAGTCATGCAGAATCCTAACAGAACGTTCAGCTCTGTTTGAGAGTCAATCGAAAGATTTATAAGCTGAAAACTTTTACATGTCTATAAATAACGAACTTTCCAATTAGTTATAAAGGCAAAAATTTGCTTTAGACCTATAACCCTTAAATTGTATCGTATTTTATTAATTAAATCACAAATTAATTTCTTAAGGTTATGCGTTTGCGTTCAGGTTCATCATATTCGTATTTTATGCTATGCAATGTTAGTCTACTTGAATGCTAAGGTACAAATAAAACAGGTAAAGTATCTCAACATACCCTAAACCTCCTCGTGGTGGCCGTAATTAATGACAAAAGCAACTTGGTGGGCTAAAGAAAGCGCGTGTTTGTATCAATGAATGGAATCTCTGCCAGAAAGCTTGAAAGACTTCTGTAAGAGGTATGAAGACCATCTGCCTTAACAGTGTCGAGAATGGACGAGGCGCCACTATGAAGTTGAACTGCTACCTACACAATGAAACCATGTCAGAATAGTGACCAAAGAACCGAAGACATCCATAACTGCTTTTACTGTATTCCGTGTTAAATGTTGTGTGCCACATGTTGTCCTTCTGTTGTACACCCAATGAATCCTTACGACTTGCCCAAATGTGTGCGTAGTAAATAAGGCTAAAAACCTTGTTAGCATAACAATTAAAACAATGTGTTTGCACTTGGACGACGATGGCGAATGACCATGAAATGGGATGGGCAAGATAAAATCTTGGTGAATTTCTGTTCGGTAAACAATGTGCGATGGTAAAGAAAGTTATTTGTACGTTTTTAATTGTCTGCATTCTTGAGAACAATTATTTCATTTCAGCACTACAACTGACATTTTGATTTGAATTCATGTACAGTTCTATAGCATTCCTGATATTAACAATTGTGTATGATATAGAATGGACAATTTTCAGTTTTGAGGTGCGTTATTCTTCCAACGCGAATGTTTCAATGAATTTCTTATTCCCAGCTCAAAAGCAGTCTTGAAATTTATTTTCCCTTAGGTTTGCTTCTCTGTGTGTCTATTGCTCTTGTAAGTTGGCATTTCTATGACTTACTCAGTCAAACATCATTTTATCGATCAGCAAAGTACCTTTTTTACAGATGGGCTTGAAATTATTTTGAGTTGATGCTGACATGCTTATACAAGATTACGTTGATTTTGACAACGAAATAACAAATGTTTGAAGCATCAAAGTAAAACCTGTTGGCATTTGAAATAGAGCCAACCATACTGTCTTTTCGATAAAACTAGTAGCAGGCAAGCATTAAAAAGGTAGGCTGAATTGTTATATTTGAAATTTGTGTCAAACTAATTTTTTCTGATCAGAATGAATCTAACTACTTGAATTTGATGCAAATCTATTTTTTAATTTTTTTATTTTGTGAGTTTTGCTTTTTATAAAAAAATAAAATTTTGCTGTATAAAGCAAGTTATTTAAGAAACAAAACTTCACATCAAATTCAAGGTAAGATCATTAGCTCCCTAAACGGAATCTGCATTTCATAAGCGGTCATTCTTTGGTCGTAATATCGACATTCAGGATTGAGTTTCAAGCCCTATACAATGTGTTTGCGCATTTTAGCAGCTATTATCATAGAAGTCCTTAACCGAAAATTTTGCAGTTAATTGAAAAAAAAAACTTGTCAGTATTTACTTATTTATGAGTTAAAATCAAGTATAAACAAAATAGTTTATAATGCTAAACATGATCTTGGAATCATTTTTTGCATTGCTGTATGACGAAAGCTAAAAATACATTCAAATTGATTTGTATTGAAATGATGGCTATTGTACAGAGGAAATTTTAAATTTGCTTCTCATTGTAGTATATGCTCGAGTTCGATTCCCTATTTTAGGCTTTGAATATAAACTGACCAACACTGACCAACGTCCCAATTTGTAATCCATATCGCCATGCGCTATGCCAGTATGCGCCAGCATATAAGCCAAAACCCATTTCTTCAGAAAAACATTTCCATGTTGGTTATCTTTGCAGTGACAAACCTGATTGATCATAGTGATTGAATGATTTAGTAAGGCCGTAAATAGTATTGCACAAATAGAGAATGAGGCAGCTGCAATGCTGAATTGTGGATAGCCAGCTGATATCGCATCCAGTTATCTACCCAGTAGCCATTCAAAGCAAAGTAAACATGCTTCAAGGTCACCTTAGGTCTTTCCAATCGATGTCTTCTCAATCGATCAAAGAAGTGTGAGGAAGCAGATAAGTGATAATGGATTCCAATAGAAAAGGAATTTCGCGGATATTACCAGAAAGCCTGGTGGAAGGCTCAGCGCTAAGATCGATTTTTATTTTTTCCACGATCGAAATTCGGTGCATCTGTCCTGACTTCATCATTGATATCTGTTGCTTTATAAAGATCGCTGATAAGATCAATCATTAAAGAATTGAATGTCTAGTCAGCTAACAGCACCAATGAATTGCATGAATCATAAATCGTTTAAACTCCTCCGTGCTTTGACCTTCTCAATGAAGTTCTCAGAACTCATGCTTGTTTGGTTCCACAAGACTGAAGGGATGAATGATCGAAAGTATGCTCTGATGCATCAAATGTTTAAAATTATAAGAGCATACCATAACACACCTGACTACGTAAAATGAACCGCACTTCAACGTCTGGTTGATAATGACTGAATACTAGCTGACGTTGATTCCTGCCCTACTAAAATACGCATAACTGCTAAAATGCTGCGACGTAGATAGTGAGGTGATATAAAAGCTAGTTATTTACCCAATAGTTATTCAAATTCGTTTTCTAAATGAATACATAAATTTTTTTAGGTCCTTCTATCTGATGGTTCCATCGATTGGTTAAAGAAATGCGGCAACAATAACAAGCAAGGAGAATTAGCATCAAATATTAATCATTTTGATTTCGACAATTTGTTGGAATGAGAGTTTCTGCATCGGATCACCACAGTGATTTCTTCGTCAAGGTGAGAAAGGCAACTGATTCCTAGTGCTTCATAATTATATAAAAGTAGTTGAGATTCATTAGAATTGCCAACTTATTGCACAAGTGTGAAGGAGCACGAACTGTTGTCAATAGTGTTAGAAAGTGGGATTGAGTGTGCTGACATATGAAAGGGAAATGATTCGCATTTGTCTTTGAAGGGATTGTCTCCATTTCGCAAATATCCCAAAATGGTTTGAATGCGCAACTAAAGCTGTGTGAAGACACCTTGTCTGTCCTCGACTTTTTTAGGCAGACGATCTTTATACCTTTTCCAGAAGTCGTTTTGACTTTCTGACAGAAATTTCTTTCATTACTACATTCACTTGCTTTTCACCGTCCAGTTTGAGACCATGAATTTTAATACTTGCGTCGTGCCTTTTTTTAGGCTGTATAAAGTTGTTCTTCTGCTAGAATAATCTAGCCTCATACGCCCGGTGGGTGATTGGCCGTATGCGGCTGCCCCTATCATCAGTCACCAGAGTTGCCCCTGGATTACCGGTAGTCACCACGAAAAGGTTGAGAGTAGGATTGGCCACCACACTTCTTACTGTTTTCCCTTTCTTCGTTGTTAGAGTCTTCACCTATAGTGGAAATACTCAACGCATACTTAAGTATACTAAAGTATTAACAATGAAAGCTGGCATAAATGCACCATGCATATGCGCCAGTGGGATATGTCACAGTAACAAAGGCTACCGATTCAACAACTACTAGATCAATACCATTATTAGCACTAACAGCGTCAATGATGCCCACTGGTAAAAACAAGATCTATGCTAACCATGACGAACGATAATATAAATTATGATATGATAGGGCATTGAAAAGTTGAAAAAAAATCATTTGAGTCCGACTGCGAATAATCTTATTCTTTCTAGTCGAAGGACTCAGTTTAAACAAAACTAGGTAAATCACTGGTGAGCATAGGTATTATAGCCCATAAATTGAAACAGGAGCTTCAATGAGAAGGTACTCTATTCTTATCAATGTTTCAAATTTTGTGTCGTAGTCAGTCGAAAGTACTGAATTCAAGGATATAGGGTGCTTAGCCTGCGGTTGACTGCATATTTTATCTAGAAATGACGGTCCTGTCGCTGCAGGTCTTTTTGAAAGAAGCGCTTGCATAAACGCTATTGGATTCCTCAAAACGTATCTGTGTGACACATCATTTCTCTACCCAATCAAATATTTCCTCTGAAGACCCGTTTCTTTACAGGGTTCACATTTTTAAGCTGAAAACAGAGAAGCCGGTGACCCATCCGTTGCAGTGAATGATTACACAACAGCGTCTATGGTTAAGCAATACCTTTCCACCCTGTCACAAAGCCCTGTACAAGTCCATTAATTGCCTAATCTACCGATCTAAAATATATTTCTCACTATCTTGGTAGATCTTAATTTGTTTGAGGAATCGGAGGAATCAGACTAGTTAATAATTTTATAAAATACAAGAGAGCAATGATCTTCCTATCACATCTTAACCACCTCAAAACAGCGTTTGATGAATAAGCAATGGTATCTATTTACTTTCCAGTTACGTTGCTTCATAAAATCTAGTGAAAATGCTGGCACATACAAATTACTACCAAATTTGACGATTATAGTAATAATGAATAACACACTCAAATCAAGTGACTGCACTGCATGGAAAACAGTGTTTTTTTAAACTCTTCCTGTTATAGAAGAAAACACTATTGCTCGTTAAAAATGTTTGCTCTAAGAAATATTTTGGAATTTGGTGTTAAAATATTTGAAATTTTACTATAACAGCAAAACTCATATCATTCGCTTAAACTGACAATAAAACGTATAAAGTTCAGAGCGAATTTAGCCGACAATAAGATTAATTTTATAGGACGTAAGTATTTCAACATTGTTATGGCAAAGATACCAAAACGCATACACGTAGGTTTCAATCACATGAAATATTAATTCGGCACCAAACCAGACAATAGAGAGTTTTCTATCAATGTGGTAACTTATAGTAATTTTCGCTGTCCGTTGGATGTGTGGCAACCCCTTCAAAACCTTATAAACAAACTGATTTAACCAAGTATAATTACACGTCATTAATTTATCAAGAATTTATTTAAATTTTGTCCCAGGCGAATAGCTCTGCACACTTATATGCATATTTCATACATACCAAAAATTGCGAAATAAGTGAAGTTGGTTTAGGACGCATCATTGAAAAATATTGAGTTATTTTAACCAGCAAATATTCAATGGAAATTTGGAAACTAAAATGGAATGATGGTTTCCTAACTCAGGGCATCTAGCTTTTATCGAATATCTTGATAATATTTTTTAAAAAGGATTGTTTCAAGTCAAACTAATTGGCGTTCACTTCAAGGGCTTTTATTCAAAATTTGCACAATTGAGCTAACGAGTTTAAGTTTTAGATGAAACCAGAAGATTTTATGTACTGTGATATGAAAGTTCTTTAGCTTAGCTAAATAAAAGTTCACAGAGATAAGAAGTTTTTGTGGATGAGAGCTAACAATGAAACCTTGGTTTCGGTTCTATAGACAGTATTTGGTCAGGTCTTTACAACTAGAAATGCTGTTTACTGTCTCTGAAAATGCATTTTGTGCTCGTTGAATCAATAATTGCAACTAATTACCTGCTGCTTTTAGAGGCTGCAAAACTGACGTTAACTTCTACGTAAAGGCTACTAAGTCCAACACCGACAGCAAGATAGTACTCTTAACTTGCAGTAAAATTATTTTTTTCTTTCCATATATTCTTCTCAATATTCACCGGATTTCACCATCTAAAATGCACTTTTCGCAGTTTTGCCTTTTGCTTTTAATGTGGGCAAGCAACTTTGGTCGAACAGGTCCTTGTATATTTTAACAACTTAACTGCTCCAGTTAATATCTCAACAAAAGGCATGGATGCATAGTTACTGAATTCGTTCTGAAAGATAACAAGGTCATTCGAATTAACACCGATGGTGGTTATGCGCTTGCTAAAATTGACAAAATGCACCAAAACTAAGTCAAGTAAGGACACATTTGCTTCAATTGAGACTTGTTTATGTTGAAGGGTTAATGCAGACCACCATTGCTTAATATCTCTCCAAAATCTAATCCTCAAATGTGCTTTTAGTTATTCTTGATCGCATTCATATAGAGCTAAAGGCGCTTCCAAAACATTTACCTCCAGAGCATGCAGTTTCAGATGAAATAGTGCTGACATGATGTAACATCTATCCTTACTTATGCATTTCAGTTATTTGGTACAGTTGGCAGGTCAAATTCATTCAGGCGAATGCATTCAGTAGATGCAAGCTTGGCCATCACACTAAACCAACGAAATCATCACATTAGCATTAAAATATCATATAGACAGTGATTTGATCCAAATTAATTTCAAACATTTGCTGCCATTGAGGCATTTTGTGCACCACTATTTTGAGTGCTGCAACATTTTAAAGACATGCGCCAATTACTATGACTGACAACTAAAAAAGTTTCAAAAACGACTAAGTATTCAATGAAAATACGCAAACACAGCAAGAAATTTCTGAGTATATATTTGATTTTAGGAGGTCTTGACAAAAAAAGCAAATGATTTTAATCTTGTGCATGAATAGTAACAATACGCCTGTGTCATTGGTGCGATCTTATCTCTACTTTGAAAATTTCTGGAGTTGGGCTCCATCAATGCAAACAAATGACAAATTCTTGATCAAAAGCATGCAAATATTTTTCTACGAAATCAAAGCATGCCCGTTGCAACCAAAGGGTTTATTCAAAGTTTACTGGTTATGTTTATGGTGAAAAAATTATTGTCAAATGGATAAACTGAAATCAAAATTCCTATTTCTAATTGGCAATAAACACTTTGCGATTTATTAAAATAGATGCTGTGCACGTAGAAGGGAAGGCGATATGGAAAACTAGTATAAACGCGAAGTTGTACAAAATAAATATTTCCAAGCCTTTTCACAAGCCTTTCTGCGGTTATATAACCATTATCTTTCATTCCTATTAAACATCGTTAATTCATATTGAATCAAGACGTTTCATTTAAACTCGAAGTGTACAAAACTATCCGTAAATTGATGCAGTTTAACTATGCATCCCAACGTCTAATCCGTCATGTACTTCAATCTATGAATAAATAATTTACTTAAACGAAATTCAAAAATTTGTGCTCAAAGTAACTGCAATAGGCTAGATGGGGTTGTATTATGATGAGCGGTAGAGAAAGTGTCATTAAAGTCAAGTGAATGTCCCGCGGTCATTCATACGCCAATCAAAGTGTAAGAACGTGCGAGAATAAGAGAGAGCAAGCCAAAAAGCAGCAATTACAGTGCTAATAAAGAGGTTGGTTTAAATGACTTAGACATGAATAAATTAGAACCGACCATGATCTCAATATAGAACTAACGACGATGGCCACTGAAATGAATATCAAATCGGCAGAAAAGTTTGTTGAAATTATAGCGAACAAACGAGCTTCTATCAAAAAACGAAGCAGGTATTTCTGTAAAATTGTTGCGCGATGATTTCCACAGCTAGCAAGAGGGAATATTTTGAAAGCATTCGTTTTTCATTGCTTCGGTATTTCCCTTCTTGCCTTTGCAGACTAGATAGCATCTACTCTCATTAGAACAACAACCGATGCATGTGTGGCATTGTTAACTTAACCCAAAGCTAGGTCTTTTGTCAAGTGCTTGTAATCTTGTAGTGCCAATCACTCCATCGAGGTGATATATATTCCGATTCAAATAAATGCAAATAAATAAGACCTCCATGTAATTAAACATTTTTTACGTACTCAACAGTTTCGGTAGCCATAAAATCCACGAATGTAACTTATGCTTTAATAAAAATTACATTCAGCACTTATGTTGATGGATTACTTTAACAAAGAGAGCCAAACCGTCATTGCAAATTTCAATGACGATGAAAAAAATCGTGGGAGCATGTCAGGTAGAATTATGCCATTGTGCCATTGAACAAGTATTTTTGGATATTTGCAAAAAATGTGGATCGTTTTGGAAAAAATCAAAATCACTCTCAGTGGCACAGCATTGCCTTATATAGATAATTAGAAAGGTATTCACTGCTTGAAATGTATGGCTTAAAATAAACGAATTGGAAGAAAATACATAAATAATTTTAGCAACGGCTGCTCTGAAGAGCATTGTTACAGATTTGATGTGTGGTCCAACCAGAATAGATGAAAGCTGGATTAGCCGTATTCCACACACGTCATGATCACAACAGTACACAATTTCAGTTTACATGGATTCCCCGTAAAAATGCGGCAGGATTGCTTGTGGTTGAAACTTGTCCCTAAATACATATCCATGTTGAAAATCGGAAGATTTAGGGCCATCGGGCTAGATGAAGAAGAGATTGCATTGACTGTAAGCCAAATGAGTTTGCCTGTATACTCCCAGTGTTAACAGCGGAGCTATTGCTGTGTCGCCTCATCAGTAGAGCTTGAACATTTGTGGTGGACAAGTAACTCCCCGTGAAGCATGCTACTTCGTCATGCCCAAGAGCATGATAAGGTATTTTATTGTCCTTTATCAACGCACTTTCCTATGTATGCACATTAAGTAGAAGTAAGTTTCTCTCATTTAAGTTAACTATTAGTTTGTCATACACTTTTTTCAGAAAACGAATAATTTAGCTATTATTGAAGACTCTTACATATATACTTAAGGGGAGGCGGAGCGATATTTCATCAAATATTCTAATTTAGCCGTGCGATAATGGCGTAGATGTTGGTAATGATCATTCATTTTCGAAGTTCTTTAGAACTGTAACAATTGAAATGCGTATGCAATTTTTTGCACTAATTTCTAGCTTAAAACAATTCATTATATTTTCTACTTGTACTGCACACGAAATTACAATGGTACTGGCGTAAACAACCATGCAGCCCGAACAAGGACAGTCAATGAAAACAGTGATGAAAAGCTTGAAATCAGGACATTTGGATTAAAATATTTAGGCCGCAGATCAGAGGTTGATAAATCGCAGCATGGTTTGAGGAATAAATGTTTTGACAGATTTGGAAAATTATACAATATGGACAAAAAGCTAGCTGGACGGACCTACAGTAGATGGCTGATGATGTGCTCTAGCAATTCGAATGGAAGAAAAACGCTTTGTTGCAAATATTATTAGTGCGTTTCTAATTATTTATGTGCTAGGGTTGATCCGCATGTCTCAAAGATAGGAAATAAATTTTATCTGCTTTTGCCGAGTTACCTATCGTCTTTATGCAAGAATTTATGCTGACTTAAATAATAGATTCGGGTAATATCGACTCAACTTAACTGTTTGCGCTCTAAATATTTAAAAGAGGGCATGCAGCAGCTGTAAAAATATTACTTTGTCACGTTAAACCAAGTTTCAACTTATGTTCAACCTTTAAAGCAATGGCGCCATTGTCTTCATTTTTATACATTTATGTGCTGAAATTCTCACGCATTGTCTCATTCGCGATCGTTTTACGTTGAGCATAGATTTTTGTGTGCTGCTTGATTTTTGCTGCTGGTGCAATCAAGACAAAAGCGAATCAATTTTCATTTAAATCATACAGTTGAGCATAAAATGCATTCAATTAAGTAGAGTTTAAAATGTTTAATCCATGTGAACCTGTAAAAGCATAGGTCTAACTAAATGCTTTGCATTGGTGACAGGTTCATGCCTTGGCTTCTTTATGGTTTACCTAATCCGAAAAATTTAGTGGATTCACCTACCATTGGATAATCACAAAAAAGATGAATTATTCAAGCATACAGGTATTTAGTACTTCAGATTTAAAAGGCCTACAATGCTGAGAGAGTTTAAAAGTGTTTCAAAGAAACTAAGTCACTTGGGTAACTAATCATTGCATTATAGGCTGCATTAGTCGGATAGTTAGCAGAGTATCTAAGCAGTTTCAACTACAAACCGACTTAATGTTTGTAAAGATGAATCGTGGCTTTTGGTTTGTGAAACGTCAGACACTTTTCTTCGGGTGGCCAAGCAATGACCTATAATTGACCAACAAAATGTGTTTTTACTCTACGCAAGATTCAGGATTTTGCATAGGAAAAATGAGTCAAGGCCATCTCCAAAAGCCACGGAATTATTTATTACCACACGATTCAGCAAATAAATATGGGCCGAACTATCATTCAAATCATAAACACGTGATTCCCAGATCTGCAGCAATGCTGATGAAGTAGAGAAATAAAATGATTGTCTCATCTTTGAGCGAATCGGCATCATAACTATTTCCAACTCTTCAACCAGTAAAGAGTCCATGAAAACAAAATTCATTACCGTTTTCATTTGTTATTTAAGCCAATCTCTGTTGCAAAGGCCAACATTTATCAGAGCATAATTTCATTTATCTTACTGTGCATGCATTAACATACGATTGGCTTATGTGAAAAATCCCGCTTACATACCATTCGCCAGACTACTGGCTAGCAATTTTACTGTGATAGAATCAGCGTCCTAGACCAATGCATCATAATCGCTTAAATGGTTGTATTTGCTCACTTTCAGTTGTAATCGTATTGAAAATCGTAAAATTACTGTTGAGCAGCACTCCAAATAGGGTATAAATTACTATTAAGTGGTCTATTTAGCAGGCTGTCTATCCGCACATTTATAGAAAAGATGTGTGTAAACCCGCAGCTTATATTAATTTGATGCTCTTAAAAATTAACCGGAATTGTATATTGGCATTCATCAGACAGCGCAGAAACCCTTATTGCATTCTTTTATTCACTTTCTTTAACCCCAAGGTCATTAAAAAGCAGTGACGATAAAATTCAGCTACTGCTTCAATTCGGTGTTGAACGCCATTTAATGATTTAAGCAGTGGTTTTGGCATTCCGAAAGATATCTTGTAAATATCTTGGACCAGATACCTTAATAACTAGTGAATAAGCTATTATTTATACACCGAACCCTATTTTTTATTAAAGCTTTGGTTCAAGACGCATGGACAAATAGAACCTCGTTCGTCAGGAAGTGTTTGCCCTTCAGGCGTCTATGGTTTCGCCGAATAAAGACGGCTAGTAAACATTGTTCGATTCAGGTACAATCCAGCTCACTTTACGGACTTTGGTACAAGTGATTTCATTTTTTTGGCTCACAAGCAACCAATAAGTGACTGTGATAAATTTAAGTACTGACTGACAAATGCGTTAAAAATCTTCCCAGAGCTGAGTAAAGCTGCGCTCGAGTGCTGTTATGAGTGCGTTATGCCATTTTCGTAATAAAGTAATGCGGAGCCACTTTAGGATTTCATCCTACGAGATGCCAATTTCAGCAGTTCTAGAACTGAACCTTAATTTAGCCAGAATGTGATAAAGTGTATGTCTTTTGCAGTTTAAATGATTGAATATTATGGTAGAAAAGTCGAAAAATGACATTTTCAAAACATGCTAAGGACTTGTGCCTTGGAGGATGCATGAAAAAATATAATTTGAATTGATTTCAAGAACATCCAATTGATATATGCTGAATGTTCGACACGTCTTTATCATTCACCGATGTGCGTAAGATACAGCCCGCTTATTAGACAATCTTTGGAGTGCTGATCAACAATAATTTTATTATTTTAACACAATTTTAATCAGGAGTAAACAACCATTATTATTAAGGCGCTTATGATGCATTCGGCTAGGGCATTGATTCCACCACGGTAAAATTTTCAGCTGATAGTCTAGCGAAATGTATGGAATCAGGATAATTTGTATTCTCACAATTTTTGACTCTGATACAATTTTTAACTCTTATTGATCAAATTTACAGAATATGAAACACTTTGGTTCACGTATTTGAACAAAGATGTGCTTTAGTATCATGCCGAAATACTTTGGATTGTATGTAATTTTTCATCAAAATTGAACTTTAATCCTATTATTTATTTAAAAAGTTCCATCAATCTTTATCTATATCAAATAAGTTTTCAAATATAACTTTATTTCCTTGGAAACTGGTATAAATGAATGAATTTGGAAGTGTAGAAGTTCAATATAACTAAGCCCTTCAGAATCACCAGGCATATTAATAATGGATAAAATTTTCATGCAGAGATCTGCCTCGAACTCGAATACTTTACATGAAGAAATTGCTTGCGTTATTTAAGTTAGAGGAAATTTCGGAGCCCATTTATCAATTGCAAATCTGCTCTTTTAATAAATTTTGTCTTTTGTGCCTTTCTTTGTGATTTTAAACACCTCCTGCTTCTTTGTTTACAATATCGACATTATTAATTTAACTATTCAAGCAAGTTGAATAATAAAAGGAGAACATTAAATAATTGATAGTGAATTCCTTTGAGAATGGCTATGAGGAAATTCATAGTATTGGCACATCCAAGTTAATCATGAAATTTTCGGGTTTCGCTCAATTACTGCGTGATGATAACAATTCAGTCTTAAACCCTTTCATAGTGTGACATTTTCTGTTAGAGACTTAATTCTCTCAAGTATTTTCTAAAATTTTTTTAATTACTTAAAATTCGCGTAAAAAAATTATAATTAGAAAAATGTGCCTATTTAAGGTGAAGGTAGAATCCATCGGGAAGACTTATTTTGGAGCTTTGATTGGTAAATACGGAAAAGAAAATAAATCATTAAATAAAATTTTACAGACCTTTAAATTTTCTCATTGCTATAGTCGTCTGATTCCGTAAACTTTTGATCCTTCTACTTAAATAAATGAATTGAAATTCAGACGCTTTCCATTTTGAAGCAGACTTCATTTCTTCCATTATAACAGAGTTTTGTACAGCTTTGATCACTTTTTGTTGACGTTTTTGATTAAACTAATGCGCCTCATCTCTTTGAATCGGAATAGACTAAATATATTTACAAAGAGAAACATTCTTTCACTGCTTACGAGTTCCCTCTCTCTAGCTTAGGCCTATAAATTGAAAATTCAGCGTGTTAATGGCGTAAATTTTAGCAGTTTAACAAATCTCGCGCAATGTAGCGTCTACAGCTTAGGTCAAATTCATCATATCATAGAGAATAGCTTTTGTTGTGAATTCTGACATCAAATAATTTTCGGATCATTGTACCATCTGTGATCTGCATGGTTTTTAAGTATATAGGTTACTTAGTGTAGATCTCTGGGTTAGAACACATAATTATTTCGTTGTGATGTTGAATGGGCTTACACTACTTTAGCAGGGTACCTGCAAAATCTTCTTGGAAATTGGGTGATATTTAGAAGTGAATCAACTCATCTTCCTAAAAATTTTCCCACCGACTTTTTAGCATTCTGCATTGCTTTTTTAAGCAATGTATATCTTTCGAATCACAACAGCATGCGTGCTTGCAATATTAGGAGTTTTTTTTAATTTTCCTTAACATGAATGTAACTGAAGAATACTAAACTTTGATTCAATTTTCATCCCTTTTCTAGCAGGTTCAATCTCTAATTCAAACAGATTGAACAAATGCGATGGAAATTTACTGCTGTTTGGAAAAAAAATGTTATAGATGGATTGATAAGACGAAAGGACTGAAACCAAACTACTCATTGGTTCTAGGTGAAGATGACTGACGTGCTGGATGAATGGCATGATAGTTGGTGATAATGGTAACGATGATGTTAGCAGGCAGATATTCACGGCAAAAGGTGAGCAGAACAGAACCACTGCAGGAAAGGATTCACTGTCGAAGTCCTCTGGGATTCATGAAGTGGATGTACCCGGATCTTCAACAACATAAAAGAGGCAAAAGCTCCTGTTTGATCATGTAGATGTTCTTGAGGCGAATTCAGCTCCACATAAGAGAGCTGTTTGCCATTAGATACAAAGTAAGGCAAGTGGCCCGTGTCCTAGTCAATATCGTATAGTACTGCCGAAGCCTCATATTTAGAGAAAATTTACAAATGGGTAACCATGACAGGGTTCACTGTAGATCATGAGGTAAATTGGATTATGTTTAATAACAAAGGTATTGTTAGCAAGGTTGAAAAGCAATAAATGGCTGTGACAGAAACTTCTTGCCTAGGTTCAACCAATTCTTCTTATGTTTGGGCAGTCATGCTTCAAAAACATCGAGCTTGAGCTTCCTGATATGGCCTACGTGTACCACTGGTTTGAAACTGTGACATTAAGCACGTTTCTAGAAAGTTTAAAACTCAAAAATGGATATTTTTCTAACATGAATCTAGGGAAAGGCCTAAATGACATCTGAGAACCTTAATGGACTTTGATGTCCTGCACTGCCTGACGGTTAGAAAACAATAAGAGTTCTTTGAGACACTCATTTCGTTTCTCTACTTTTTTAGCATCGTTGAAGATCTGGGAACTGCGTATTCATGATTTAATTGATAGTTTATCTCATATTTCATTTTCTAATTTGTAGAGGGTGAAATATTTCTGCAGCTTTTGAAGATAGCCTTGAATAATTATTTTTTCAACATGATTTCCTGCAAAAAATAAAATACAAAGACTATCCTCATTTTAACAGCAGGAAATTAGAATTCCTCCGTAATTCAATCATTCGGGTGCTACCGTCTATTTTTTTTCATTTCATGTACTCAGCGTGTTTACGGAGAGTAGCTTTGATGATTGAATGGTGCTCAAATGATTTTGTGCTGGTTGCGAGACTACTACGAGTTTATTTACAGAAATTGCGTTTGATTTCACATTTACCCTTTAGTCAAGCTCTTACTATTTTGGTCTACGCCTATGTAAAAAGTACGAGTTTTTTCGATGCAAGCCAGACTTATTGGAATGGTTTCCTCATAAAAAATTTTGCTATTGAAAGGTGGGCAGTTTTATTTTTTGGTAGAGTCAAAACCCTACATGAAAACAAAATTCTCTTTGAACTTATTATCAGGGGAGGACACTTCAAGAATAATGAAAAAAATTCACAAATCAATGACTCCATACAGTGAAGAGCCTTAAATTCAGATGTTAGTAAGATGTAGCATTTCGAAGCATTTATTAATTTCGTGTAGAAAATAAACAGTTGGTTTGAAATTAAATCTTTTGAATCTCAAATGATGCTTAAAATTTATGGCTTTTCCAATTATAGCTGTTATCTTCAATCGCTAGAGCAAACGTATAGGGTTTTTAGCCGAAATAAATATTGTGGAATGAACTGAATGAGCCTTGACAAAATGCACGCATTATGAAATATCCTTTTACGTTGAGTCTTTGAAAATTTAGCTGGTGTATGAGCATTTTGATTTGGCCAAAAGTTGCTTCTAAAATATATAGTTAAATGAGATTGAAAGGGTACGATATCAAAAAAATTTTGACAAACTAGACTGATTGGTGTTGCCATTGCACGGTGAAAACGTTTTAATACTCATTAGCTAAGTTCTAGTGCACGCAATGACTGCCTTTTATTTTTAATTTTGCTAAAGAAAATTTTCGCTCCCTATCGTAAATTTGCTGAATGAAATTTCAGTTCAATCTTAAAATTAAAGAAGCAAAATATAATTAAATGGAAAATGGCAGCCAGCAATAACTAATTTGATAATAACTGAATTCTGCTATGCAATCTTCAGAAGGAATGACGTTATAGTTCTCAAGTCGTATATTTTGGGGAACTTCACCTCTTACTCTATTACAATTTATATAACATTATGTTTTGTTTTCAGCGCAAAATGTAAATAAACAGAAATTTAAAGGGGACTGCAGCCCTTTGTAGTTGGACACGCAATTAATGTTTGAGTTAACTTTCTCATTTGATAATTCCATCTTTTGCTTAGGCATAATGTTATAGCATTTCGATTTCTATTATTTATTTCTATCAAATACAAAAAATATTTTTTTATTTATTAACTAATTCGTTCTGCTTTTACTAACGCCCATCTAACCACTCATATGCATAAACATTTTTTTAGTTTAACTAACTAATTTGCTCAGCAGACATTTCGAAGTTCTGTAGTTCCAAGAGCCAAATATTGGAGAACCAATGACCTCTTCAAGAGCCTTCCGGGCAAATTTCAAATTTGCTAGCAACTGCTATAACTTCTGAGAACGCTCTCAACAATGCATAGCTTTTAAACGTTCAAAATGATGCGTGCAGTAAGCATCAATGTTTTAATAGAGTCTATGCATTGACAAAGGAATCGCTTATTATTTTAAACAAATAGAAGTTTTCAATTGAATTGCATTCTCTAATACGATTTTCACAATGCATTAATTTATAGAGTCGATGAAGCTCGTATACTAGAGCTTCTGGTGTTCGGATACACTCACGTATTCAGTTGTTTGCAATTTCTCCCATGATCTTTATCAGGTTCATTATGGACAAGGCTCTAGGCCATAAAACTAAGCTCCTTTCTGATTCCACAGGATAAGTGAGTTCTTTTATTTACAAATTTTAACATTCGCTAATTTTACGGTAGTACTAGGGGATCAAACTCTACTTAGTAAAAGATGTTAATGTCTGCCAAAATCTACAGCAAGTCTACCTTATCTATCTAAGTACGCCAAAAATTGGTTGGCGTCTGCTTTATTTAAGTGCGGTTATTGTGGCCACATCTTTGATTTCAAATGGGGTTCACTGCAGCTCAGCTCGTTGGCTCTTAAACAATATTAAACTTTTACGAATAAATGAATGTTTCTTCAGTTTTATTGTAACTTCTATCATTTTATTATTCATCGAACCTCACAAGCCGTCGCAGCTTATACTGAATTCAAGTTGCCCAAGTTTTGCTTCGGTTAATTTCTTGAAGTCTTTGGTTTTAATTTAAACTCGGAGATGATTATTTTCAGGCAGTGTTGCAATGTTGCCTTTGGATTCTGAGTTTTAAAAGTAATCTCTATTTACAACTGCAAAACTTTTATTTAAGAAATGCTTATGTTCCTCACTGCTAACAAACCCGCGTGGCATCTCATATAATGCAAGAGTAATCAATTTACCTCTTAAAATATAAAAAAATCTGCATCAAAATCATCTAAAATTGGATAGAAGTTCTCGATGTATCTGGTCGTGATTTCAGATTGCTATCGTGGTAATCGAAATTTTATGCTCATCGCGCATGACATTTCCCTAAATTTTCTTGAAATGTCATTTTTTATATATGATGAAGTAATTATTTTGTGTAATGCATTGAATTCTAAGTACTTAAAGAAGATTTCAGCAGCTTTTGATTCACCTGAAGGTATCGTATCTTTAAATTCAGTTTTTAACATGGTATCGCTGTACTTTGCTTGCATTTATCTTACAACTTCTGGAAAAAACCAATCCATTTTTTTAAAAAGCATTTGAACTTTGAGTGGAGACCCATTGCATTAATTTTAATGTTTTTGTACAAGTTCTCAGTTATGAAAATCAGCGTGTGATCACTGAAATGAAAACTATCTTTCTCAAACAATAAAAACTGTCCCCTAGTCGATTAAAGTAAGCAACGCAAAAGAAATCCTACAAGTTATTTTTACAGCAAAGCGTCTAATTTAGGCCCTAGTTTAAAAGTTTGCAGTTGACATATTTGGCTATTTAACTTAACGAAGGTTTATCATTTATATTGAGCGCAGACAATTCTGATCGATTTCATATTTTACGCGAACAAAAAAGTAGTTATTTTAAAAAACTGTATTCATGTAATTTCAAAATAGCCATAAGTTTGCAACAAAGTTGATGATAAAGGAATGAATGCCGATTAAGTAAATTATTTGATAATAATTGCTGTTGATTTATTAATAAACTTAAGTTAAAACGCAATCAATAGTCCAATCAATTCAAGACCATAATTTAGTAAGATCGTTAAAAGGCAGACGATGAAACTTAATGAAACTCGAAACAAAAATAAGATTTATTGGCTGTAGAACCTTATACAAGATTAAGTAGGGGAGTTTATTGCACATTTGAAAACAAAGATGTAAGAATTTTTCATCATAAGATGGAATCATCGACGTAGATAATCTATGTAAACTGTGCACGTATTCTTTATTTGTTAATAAATCAAATTGTTTTAACATAATTGTGAAGCCTGGCCACCCCAAGCTAAATGCAAGTCATTTTTCTCCTTGCATGTCTATGCACTTATTTCTGATTTCTATCACAATTAACGACAATTCGGACTTCTTTTTACTTGAGTGATCTAGTGACAACCCTTGCAAATCTAAAGTATTTACGTTTAGTTATGAAATATCATAAGGCAGTTTAATAATTCGATTACGAATACTAGCGTTTCAGGAAGCTGTCTAAAGTAAACTAATAAATGTTCGGCTCTGATTATTCTTCGTTGTTTTAATTTAGCAATCCATTGATGGAGCTACTAAATAAAACGGATTAAATCGATCTTGAAGCGTGTTTCTTTTGAAATTTTGGGTGATTTCAAACTTTCAGTAGGCAGATAATTACCTTAGATATCAGCCCTCTATCTGAAAATGCATTTCAGCTGTATCGTTCCCTACACTGTAAAATAATATTAACCACTTCGGTTAAGCAATCAACTTCATTCAAACTTGAGGTTTATACCTTAATGAAAAATAGTTCTGATTTATAAATGCGAAATTCGACTTTGCATTTATCCGAGGTTGATAGAGTCTCCAACTTCTGTTCTGGCCCATGTTGGTATGTCTAAAAGTCCAAATTTCTTATTGAGGGATTTTAAATGCTACTTTTTAGCATTCACATTATTAATTGCGGCAGATCCTAGCTTATGGTATCTCTATCCTGGTTATGCTTTCAAGTGGCAAAACTTTATTATTTTCCTCTGTACAGTTCAGTCTGGCGCTCCCGCAAATTTCATAGCTTCCTCCTGTACTGTTTCTTGGTTTCATGAATACTGAATTGTATGACTTCTATAATAAACCTGCTTACTTTGACGTTCCTGTGGGCATCACTGCCATCTTTACGACTACTGAGACTGAACTCTCTGCTTATTTTGCATGTTGGAGAGTTTCATTCTCTTCGTCAATGCTCATTGCGGACAGCTACAATAGCGAAAATATCATTTATTCTATCCTGAAAATAGCATCACACAATGATCATAGCAGCCTCATGGGTTAAGTTTCTTCTCAGCGGTCCTGCAATAGCGTCCTACTACATCAGCAATACACTTTTAGCGTTCCCTCAATGGTTCCCAAGAGTGCTGAGTTTATTTTGCCAAGCTATTACGCATCGCAATTTGTTCATTGCTTGTCTGATATTTGGTCCATTCCGTATTATCTGTGCCTTGAGCTGCAAGTTGTCACTTTCCTCTGTGCTCTCCTACTCAACTAGACTATAATGGCAGCCATCGCATGCAGATTTTAGAGATTTTCAGAGCCTTTATCTTCTATTTCGAGGTTAAAATGCTCAAATGGTCTTAACATAGCATTTATCTGACTCATCGATTCGAAGAATTCGCTACAGGGTCTATAATGGCATCAATTTTCTAAAAAATCTCTACTTGACTTATTATCTGTCATAGATTTAAATTCTCTGATCGGTCCCATAAGAACTATAACGAGGAGAAAAGCGACTCAGATTCCACACATCCACTACATTGACGCAAAGTTGACAGAAGAGGAACTTTCTTCAATCCCTCGATCAATCAGTGCATTTTCGATTGCTTGTCGAAATTTGGTCAAAATAAATGACACAATGATTTGGTATGTTTTGATGCCTGAAATAGTCACGACCATTGCCCTCGATCCTGAACATGTTGAAAAATTTTAGGACACCTTCCTCTCACTCGTTCAAGTTAAACAATGCCTGAAAAGAAATGTTAATTTCATTCGCATTATTTCCTCTATAGATTTTCCCTTAATCTTCGCAACCTTATAATTTATTCGAAGTTATCTGCTGCAAGAGGAGTTTGCATGAGATACCTGAAATATTTAATCTCAGGGCATTTAGAAACGGCGGCATCTGCAGAACTTGCATGTTTAATGACACCCGTTTTGAACGATTTGTTTACTCAAAACTTATTTTGCTGGCTACCTTGGTTGTAAAATTTGAGAGCTAGTTGCACTAATGCAAAACTGCTATTTGTGTTGATTTAGAGAATGTTTTTTCTTCTGGAAAAATTCAGGGAAAATATATCTGTTCTTTATTGCTAAGATAATAACTGAAGTAGTTTTGTAGTTTAGTGCACAGGCACTTAGTTAACCAAATTTTCTTTATCTGATCATATTTCAATGTGTTGCATATCCACATCGTAAGCGAAAGGCAGAACTAAAAAAGTGCATTTTTCAAATAGTGAAATGCGACTCATATTAAGAAGAATCTATGGAAATAAAAATTGGTTTCATTGTAATTTAAGAGGTGCATTCCTCGCCAGAAGATTATCTGATGGTTAGCGTTGGATTCATAGGCCTTCACGTAGAAATTATCTTCAAGTCTGGAACCTCTATAACTTAAGTTATTGCTTATTTTCTTCTATGAGTTCTCGAAAAATAATTTTAGCAAGTGATTAGTTGCTATTATTGGTTCAACAAGCTCAAACTGCTTTTTTAGAGACTGAAAATAGCACGTCTAGTAGTTTGAAATATTTTGGTATCTGATGCGAATTGAAAGCTTGGTTGTAGAGACCTGACCAGAAAACAGCCTTTTTGACGAAAAACAAAGCTTAAATAGTCAGTTTTCATATGTGCCTACTTCTGATTACCGTGAAGTGGGGAACTCAGAATATAGAACTAATGCATAAGAGTTTGAAGCAAGTTATTAAGAGCAGTAACAGAACATTTTTATCAGTAACATGTCCATCGCCTAATAATATATTTTGGTAAATAGAATCGAAAGCATTAGGGTGCGAGTATGCAAAACTCATTATCAAATGTTTAATATTTCATGGGCATTTTTGCAGTTCATATCAAAGTTCATCTCACCTCGGGGCTCACAATTAACTAAATACAAGGCAATAACGTCATAGT
This sequence comes from Moniezia expansa, assembly GCA_019097775.1. Classification (NCBI taxonomy): domain Eukaryota; kingdom Metazoa; phylum Platyhelminthes; class Cestoda; order Cyclophyllidea; family Anoplocephalidae; genus Moniezia; species Moniezia expansa. Next base: position 12,766 of record JADFDV010000252.1, on the reverse strand, counting down.
AAAAATTTGGTTAATCATTTGGTGACATTCAGTTAAAATTGAGGGCAGTTATGGTAGAAAACTAATTCATTTCAACAAATTATGAGAAAATTTTGTTTTAAAGATGCATTAAAACATGGCAAATTTTTAATTCGACATCAGCTAACAAACAGCTTTTAAAAGCCATTTTTGAGGCACCTCCATATGAGCGATACATCCCATTATTTTTTAGTCCAATCTGTAAAAGTCAAATGCTTTTGCTTAGTCTACCAATTTGAGCGCTTATTCCTTCATTCTTGCCAACAAGTGTTGACTTTGCTTGAATCTGCAGTTTCTCAAATTTGCACTTATTTACCGAACGTAGATTAGTGTCTGAGAAATTGTGTCGGTCAAGCCATCACGTTCAATGCTTAATCTCACTTGATTGCATTTATTTAGTTAAGAATCTTTGAAACTTGATTACGATTGTCTTAGACGAAGTGTGCCTTTACTTTATCTGTATTTTGCTTAAACCATATATGCACTGCGAATTTGATTGAGAACTGAACTAAGTGAAATGCAACAGCTTATTCACTGAATTATACAATTTAAAAATTGGTTTCGTGTTTTTTCTGCTGCATAACCGTCTATTGCTTTGAACCTAGAATCCCAGATTCATGAATTAATGGATCGTACCCTTTCACTTTACCTATTTTCACATGTTAATAAAGACAACTTTATATAACAGAGAGCAATACACTCAATAGTAATTGATTTTAATTGTAGATAATGAGATAATCGTAAGTTTGGCTTTTTTCATGTTTTTTACATCCTAGCAGACTGGACAAGCCCTAAACACTTATCAAGGTACAGAATAAATACAAGAGATTGTGCAGCAGCTGACACACAACAACACAACAGTTTAATTGACGTCTTCGGCTCCCTGGTCCTACCGCAGCATGGTTTCATCGTGCAATAACAGTTCATTTTTCAGATACAATTGCTTGCGGCATACCATCCTTTTGAGACATTTTTCAATATCGCTTATGCTTGCTGGGCCTTTGCTGTCCTCGTTCGTTTGTCCTTATTTAGGTATTCTTTTCCAATAGCCGACCGTCTGTACTTTACATAGCAGGTATTTAGGATTCTTTACATTTTGGGTAAGTTATGTTTGCAGCCCGTAGAGGAGCGGCTGTGTTTTTAATCCGGATGTAGTTGTTTATCGTGCCTTTCACTTAATTTTTTTCTCCATCGTGTTCTGTTCTGCTGTTTTTTCTACTGCATTGTTTTGCGTAGATCATTAATGAAAACTCACAGAGCATTTGAATAATTTTGGTTGAACATGGGATTCAAGGCGTGAAGCCCAGATACTTGATTCCAATAAGCATTGCTCTTCAAATGTTTTCACCAGACTGTAGACCTGGATCTGATTCCACAATTGTAAGGCTATTTGCTTCAATAGGCTCTTGACCCCAAGTACATTTGCAGGCGGATCAAAGGGTTACCTTCAAAACTTTAATGTGCTAAGATAGTTAAAGCATGTCCAAGGCGACGTTTTCTATTCTTTTAACTGAAAAATTGCAATATAACTGCTAATCAGCAGAATCATAACATAGCAAAAGTGAAAAAAAAAACTGTAGAATTAACAGTGGAACCGTGATTAGGTTAAATAATCATTTCTGTGCTCCGATGGTTTCGATATGAGCCGGACTGATTAGTCCAAAGATTGCAAATCTTTCAGCCTCTGCGGTTGATCTGGGCAAATTGCAGAAAATTACATCTCTAGATAAGTCTCAACCGTCCATTTCTTCACTAAAAGAGTTAACTTGATCAATACAGTAGAAACTCACTCATTCTGTTCCAGTTGCAACTGATCACTAATTCATTTGTAAAAGTGATTTAAGATGGCTCATTCAAACCCGTTCTATTAGCCTAGCTTACCACGCAGTACTCACTACCATTTAACAAGTGAATGCAATGCATATCGGTAACAGGAAGTTGTATTTATAGACAACACCAACCTGAACCGTTTTCACTGGCCAGCAATCAATGAAAGTGTTAGTTTCTCCTCCCGTTTTAAAGCTTGTCTTACACATTGTATTTGATACAACTTACGATCAAATAGTTTATTTTAGTTAGATCAATGCATAATAGAATTCCCTGCCCATCCTCCGAAATAAACAGACATCAAGGTTTGAAATTTGAGTTACCTATATTCAAAACGGCGCAGAAAATCAAGCAAAAGTTAAAAAAATATTTAATATTTCAATTAGAGTTTCTATACATCAAGGAAAAATACCAATAGAGAAAATTCGACCCTGCGTTAATAAGAAAATGTGAATATAGCAATCAAACAACAGATTTACTTAAAATTGCACACGCGCTATATAGATAGGAAGGAGAAGGCGAGCTCCTAACGAAAGTGGAGAACGTAGTAGTCATGGAATAGCATGAAGAGAGCCAGTGGCTAGCCCACAATAAGGGTGGGTTACACGACCATGTTGCCGAGTATATTACCCTTGGGAGAGTAGTGGTGGACATTGAGGGCATCACGCTCTTGACTTAACATACACAAAAAGGCCCACATCCGCGGCAGTTTCAGTAGAATAGACACCATGAACTCGTAAAGGAATGAGCTCACTAAGAAGATTTTGCAGAAGGGATAAACCGAGTAGAATTGCCGATTATTACCGGCTTGTAAACATATCTACAATCAAAGGCGAAATTTCTGACTAAACCTGGCCATAATTAAAATAAGTGGAGAAACATTCTTTTTACTATCAGGTTATTAATCAATGAGCGACAGGCACCTAAATCGAAAATGAAACAATTTTTCTAAATCACTTCTCTGTCTTCAGGAAATGTTTCTAGTCATTTGGAGCCTGAGTCCCATTAAAGCAATGGTTAGCACTCTATCATATGCACACCTGCCAACCATTAATTTGATATGATAATTCTTTTTGTCTTACTTAGAAGGTAAACTAGTACATAAATCTTTGTTCTGAAATATCTTTCGTATTTTTCATTTTCACCTTCATGCTGCAGTCTGAAGGATGGAATTGTGAATGTCAAGCAAGCAAACAATGAAGAGATAATGGAGGCTACTTGTCAACCAATGGGTAATACTAGTAGCTCAGCTAACACTTCAGCTTTGCAAACCTTGTCTATGAATTTGATTTATATGTAACCTGAAAATGGTCCTATGTAGTCTAAAATTCAACAGTCAATCAAATTGCAATAAATTATCGATAATTTTAGTAAAAGCCATGAAAGAACCGAAAAAAGAATTAGGGAAAGGATTCAAAATCTTGGACTAGGGAGACAGATGGAAGGGATTACTGAACCGACGCTACTTTTGCCAGCTTTTTAAAGCTAAGGAGATGTGTGCTATCTGAAAATGCTGTCAAATCGAATCAGAAGCCATTGAGCGGAAGGGCTTATAGAAAACTGAAAATACTGAAACTAAAAATATTAGAGCCTTGAACACTGGTTTTTTGTCATTATCTATAGGTGAAGATAAAAGAGGCTGTCTGACTATTCATATATATCATAATATTGATGATATCCTTCTCCTAAAAATGGCAAAAGGGCAGGGATAAACATCTCATCTTGGGTACCCATGAAACTAATTTTGTAAATTCCAGCTCAGACATAAAAGTATTTAACGAACTGATGGATTTTTGACAGTTATTTCAAAAATAATTATGCTGGGTGCTTTTTATTTAAATGCATTTGCTAACTGTTGTGGTGAGGTCACTAATTCCTTTAATTTAGACGCTCCCTTCAACAATGAGAGGATGTCGAAGTCATCTTTGCGTCGAATAGTAAAATCATATGGTATTATCACTTTGTTACCAAGATACCAGGTGGAAAATCGGTACGATGTGTCCGCCGAAAATTAGTGGATTGGCTATGCAAATGGAAATCCGCGGATCTAAGGAAACTGGCACGCCTACACGAAGAATAATTTGCAGAACAAATTACTTCCTAAGAAGCGATTCTACATACACTTCGACGAGATCTCGGATGAAAAGGCTGTGATGTCGAGGTCTCGCATTCTGCGTATTATTTCAAAGAGTGTTTTCGTAGCTGTAGTGCTGACTTTGGTCACCTACCTGTACACACAGGATGTGAAGGAATGCACTGATTACATTCTAGATGAATATATTGCAAAGTACGAAATGTGTTGACGCTCGAATTCCGAGGAAGACATCCTGCTACTGAGGATGCGCCGTTGACATTGCGATTCCATTAGAGGCACAGACAATCCCGCAATCAGACGAGTTATTCCAAAAGTGGAAAGTTGGCATGTAAGACACTCTGTTCAGAGAATGCGCCAAGTGTTCCCTTTTCTTCGAAGCTTTTCCTATGGCTGTTTCCGACAAGCCTTTAATGTACTGCCCTTAATCGTAGAGGAGGCGGTTGTTGGTCTGGAGGAGACGCCACCACCCGGTTTTCGTCTTTTGATCCCACGTCATCTACTCATTGTTTCTCAGTAGCAGCTCCGCTTTCTTCATCTACGCACTCTTCCATTTTGAATCAAGTGATTACACTGCTTTTAAAGCAGTCTGCTCGTAATTTGGACAACAAGTTTCATTGGGACACATTACAGCAAAGCGTCTAATTTAGGCCCTAGTTTAAAAGTTTGCAGTTGACATATTTGGCTATTTAACTTAACGAAGGTTTATCATTTATATTGAGCGCAGACAATTCTGATCGATTTCATATTTTACGCGAACAAAAAAGTAGTTATTTTAAAAAACTGTATTCATGTAATTTCAAAATAGCCATAAGTTTGCAACAAAGTTGATGATAAAGGAATGAATGCCGATTAAGTAAATTATTTGATAATAATTGCTGTTGATTTATTAATAAACTTAAGTTAAAACGCAATCAATAGTCCAATCAATTCAAGACCATAATTTAGTAAGATCGTTAAAAGGCAGACGATGAAACTTAATGAAACTCGAAACAAAAATAAGATTTATTGGCTGTAGAACCTTATACAAGATTAAGTAGGGGAGTTTATTACACATTTGAAAACAAAGATGTAAGAATTTTTCATCATAAGATGGAATCATCGACGTAGATAATCTATGTAAACTGTGCACGTATTCTTTATTGTTAATAAATCAAATTGTTTTAACATAATTGTGAAGCCTGGCCACCCCAAGCTAAATGCAAGTCATTTTTCTCCTTGCATGTCTATGCACTTATTTCTGATTTCTATCACAATTAACGACAATTCGGACTTCTTTTTACTTGAGTGATCTAGTGACAACCCTTGCAAATCTAAAGTATTTACGTTTAGTTATGAAATATCATAAGGCAGTTTAATAATTCGATTACGAATACTAGCGTTTCAGGAAGCTGTCTAAAGTAAACTAATAAATGTTCGGCTCTGATTATTCTTCGTTGTTTTAATTTAGCAATCCATTGATGGAGCTACTAAATAAAACGGATTAAATCGATCTTGAAGCGTGTTTCTTTTGAAATTTTGGGTGATTCAAACTTTCAGTAGGCAGATAATTACCTTAGATATCAGCCCTCTATCTGAAAATGCATTTCAGCTGTATCGTTCCCTACACTGTAAAATAATATTAACCACTTCGGTTAAGCAATCAACTTCATTCAAACTTGAGGTTTATACCTTAATGAAAAATAGTTCTGATTTATAAATGCGAAATTCGACTTTGCATTTATCCGAGGTTGATAGAGTCTCCAACTTCTGTTCTGGCCCATGTTGGTATGTCTAAAAGTCCAAATTTCTTATTGAGGGATTTTAAATGCTACTTTTTAGCATTCACATTATTAATTGCGGCAGATCCTAGCTTATGGTATCTCTATCCTGGTTATGCTTTCAAGTGGCAAAACTTTATTATTTTCCTCTGTACAGTTCAGTCTGGCGCTCCCGCAAATTTCATAGCTTCCTCCTGTACTGTTTCTTGGTTTCATGAATACTGAATTGTATGACTTCTATAATAAACCTGCTTACTTTGACGTTCCTGTGGGCATCACTGCCATCTTTACGACTACTGAGACTGAACTCTCTGCTTATTTTGCATGTTGGAGAGTTTCATTCTCTTCGTCAATGCTCATTGCGGACAGCTACAATAGCGAAAATATCATTTATTCTATCCTGAAAATAGCATCACACAATGATCATAGCAGCCTCATGGGTTAAGTTTCTTCTCAGCGGTCCTGCAATAGCGTCCTACTACATCAGCAATACACTTTTAGCGTTCCCTCAATGGTTCCCAAGAGTGCTGAGTTTATTTTGCCAAGCTATTACGCATCGCAATTTGTTCATTGCTTGTCTGATATTTGGTCCATTCCGTATTATCTGTGCCTTGAGCTGCAAGTTGTCACTTTCCTCTGTGCTCTCCTACTCAACTAGACTATAATGGCAGCCATCGCATGCAGATTTTAGAGATTTTCAGAGCCTTTATCTTCTATTTCGAGGTTAAAATGCTCAAATGGTCTTAACATAGCATTTATCTGACTCATCGATTCGAAGAATTCGCTACAGGGTCTATAATGGCATCAATTTTCTAAAAAATCTCTACTTGACTTATTATCTGTCATAGATTTAAATTCTCTGATCGGTCCCATAAGAACTATAACGAGGAGAAAAGCGACTCAGATTCCACACATCCACTACATTGACGCAAAGTTGACAGAAGAGGAACTTTCTTCAATCCCTCGATCAATCAGTGCATTTTCGATTGCTTGTCGAAATTTGGTCAAAATAAATGACACAATGATTTGGTATGTTTTGATGCCTGAAATAGTCACGACCATTGCCCTCGATCCTGAACATGTTGAAAAATTTTAGGACACCTTCCTCTCACTCGTTCAAGTTAAACAATGCCTGAAAAGAAATGTTAATTTCATTCGCATTATTTCCTCTATAGATTTTCCCTTAATCTTCGCAACCTTATAATTTATTCGAAGTTATCTGCTGCAAGAGAAGTTTCCAATTGATTCCAAATGCGCAGATGGGGACTCAGGTATAAATTCCAATCAGTTGGCATTTTGGTTTTGCCAAAGAAGGATTCGCAAATTTTTTATAAAAACAGGTAGGAATTTTCGAGCTAAAAAACAGAAAGACGGAAATGCGCATTTGATTTGCAAGTCGCCGGTGCCTTGCTACGTTTTAATAGATATTTTGCATTAAACCTATGCAAGATCAAGCCATAATCATAGCAGCAAATGATAATTTTCACTCAAAGAAGCTAAACACCAATTCATTGGCCTCAGATGCGTCAAATGTTTTTGATCTAGATTGATTATTAAATTGTAGAACTGTTTAAAGATTGATGTGATCCCTAGACATGCCACTGATAAGATACTGCAGTGCTATAGGTATTTACTGCGTTCCTTGAATTCTTACCAACGATAGAAGCGGTAGATTACATTAGAATCTTGGGAAAAAGTGAACGTATTCAATGATAGAAAGATGTCCTGTAGAGTGAAGATTCTAATGCTCGGTTGAAGAGACGCAGCTATTCTGGCACTGTGGATAGTTAACTCGATCCTATTTATTTCAGATTTTCAGAGATCGAAAGTTGCTAAATAAATAAAAATTATTACTTAGAGGGTCAAAGTTTAATTCTATTTTTTTCTCAGTTTGCTCTATGGGATTTAAGGTCGACAAGAATAACGGGTGGCTCATGAGTAAATGAAAGATACCGCCAGCTTCATTCTTTAGTTTACTTCAATATACTCATAATGGAAGCCAAACGCGTTCCCATAGCTCAAGGTAAGGGATGTTAGATTCTATCGAGAAAACAAAGAGCCAAACTTTCACATTTGATGGATTTTCTATTCTGATTTCGCAAATATGGAGAACTGCGTTTCTTTGCTCAATTCTTGACTTGATATCAATTTTAGGGGCAGAAATTACTGATTCGAAATTGCCCTAAACCCTAGAATTTAACCAAGGTACACTCTGAATAAGTTTACAGGGCTAATTTTTTGGCTGAACCTTATTTGCAACGAGAGATAAATCAAAATTGACAACGCATGAATTCGAGCTGGTTGCCAAATCAGCCGCTTAGTAAGGCATTGCAGCGATCGAAAGAACCTAACCGAAATTAGTAGAAAAATCGAATACTGCATCAATTTACTTATTTGAAGCTTCTTCTTGGTTCCTCTGAACTATCATTTCGATGAACAAATTACTTCACTAATGCCTATTATTTGCACACACAAATCACTGATTCCAATATTCTCACGATAAGAGTTAAGTATGCGGGTTGGCATATGAATAAATTCAGAGTTAAATAGCACATCTTAAGTGCTGTTATTTAATAAGCGCCCGCCATTAAATGGCTAATATTTGAAATATTTAAGCAACAAAACAGCCTTTTATTTAATGATTCCATTCACAGCCACATTAACCGATTTCAATTGGATTCTGCGGTTCAAAATCAGAATGACCCTATCTTTTTTACGGTTCAATATTTATTAGGTATCATCTGAAACCGGTCAATGTCAGCCAATCTTCAGCATTCAGTAACTTTACAATTTTCATTTAGCTTCGTTCTTCTATGTTGATGCCCTTCCTAGTCATAATAAAATTTGAAAGCATCAAAGTTTTTTAAAAATAAATCTCCTCTTTTTATGTGAATGGTCCTCACAGAAACATTGTTGTTCCACTTTTTTGCTTCTTTGCAGAATTTCGTTTTTTTTTATTAACTAAATTATACTTTCGCATTTTGTTTGACAAGATGAAAGCGTTGAGCATAAAAATTACTATTTTGAGCTTCTAGAATTAGTTCAAAATCTACAAGTGCGCTACAGTATATATTAAATGGTCTGATCGATTTTTAATTCAAAATCAAAACACACGAACTGCGGACTCCTGTGTCTGCTGAATTTTATGTTTCATTTAAAAAAAGTGAGCAAAGAAGGAGGCAATAATATTTGAGCCTGTTGCTTTCTGATAGATAACTTAACGTAGAAACTGAAATGAGGACTCTCTTGATTATAAAATATTTGTGAAGTCCAAATTGAATACACAAGCCTTAAAACATTAGTGGGTCTTAAAGAAGTGAGGTATCAGGCTGTTTACCAAACTGCCTGACTGCGGAAATCACTGAAACCACGGAACACTGCATGTCAAACTTACGTAGTTTATAAAGACAAAAAAGTGTCCAGTAAAGTCACTTTTTACAATGTCTCCTAAAAAATCAGCGCAAATGCCTGCAAAGTCAGGATACATCAATTAAAGCAAAATAAAATCTACACAGGAAAATCAGTTTGTTTTATACTTTTGCAAAATTATCTCTGAAAGATCTTGCTGAACTCTGAAACACAACCGCTTGCCTTTCTGTAATGCCATGCAACCTCAAAGGTCTTAGCAACATCAACCTACGTGTCGCTTTGTAGCTCAATGGTATGAAAGTAGACTTAAGCTTAAATAGGTTTAACTCTTTAATCAACACTTGCATTTGAACGTTTTATGTTTCTCAACCCCAATGGCACCTTCAAGGCTCCGCTCCACAAAATAAATATTTAATAGACTTAGAGTCAGTAGGCCATTACAATTTGAGATTAGGCGTATTTTATTTGTTAAAGCAATCTCTCTTAATATATAAATCTCCGCTTGACTGCACAGTTTGTATTAAATTGATTTTAAGTTTTCCAAGTCTTCAAACGGTCTAAACACAGTTATCATTTGCGTAAATCATAAAAATATACCTATAATTTAGCCACTTAAACAAGCTTCAATCAACCTCTTATTGTTTTTTAAATGTTTACGCAGTAAAGAAACCACAATTTTCTGAGTTATTTTCAAAAAAACCTAATTTACGCAGAGCAGAGCTTTGAATAAGGTATAAGTACTGCATATACGTCTCTTTTCTTAGGCTGCTGCATTTGCACATTAAATGAAGAAGAGGTGTGCCAAGATGGCAGCACATAACAACGTTATTTTAGCAAAGGCGAACTATAGCCTATCTTGCAAAACATATAGCAGAAAAATAATAAGCGGCTAGAGATCAACGCCGAAAGGTCTCCTTGACAAGAACGACTAAATTTTCCAGGTACAGTATTCGAGAGGAAAATTTTTGTTTATTTGAATTAATGTAATTCAGCCAATTTTATAGCAGAGCTCTACTGTTTAAAAGACAGGTTAACATTACGATGTAGTTAACGAGCCCACTGAAGAGCGAATAATGGCTTTGTCAGTTCTGGTAACAAAGGTACTCAAAAAGTGGATTTTGTTCGTAACCGTCAGCTTAAGCTACAACTGAGCCCGTCAAATTATGACTACAGTGATTGTTTTTTCAATACAAACTTGGAATTCTATTGACAGTAGGAGTTCGAATTCAATTAGAGTGAAGCTATAAGCTTAGACATGAACAGGTTGAAAAATACCGCCTTTAAGCAAAGGTTCTCAAAGTAACAAGTGTATGAAAAGCTCATTTTTGTACGAGAATGATTTGACAGGTCTTGGCGTCAAACCATGCATTTTAAAGCAATCACTGATAAACGTTAAATCATCAAATATTTCTTACTTGACGCCTGACTGTAACCATAAACTACTATAAACAAAACTGGCAGTATTTTTTTGATAAATTCACAAAACTTTTATGCGCGTTAGCTATTCATTACTTAATTTGCCTTCTTCATCAAGTCAAGATGTGTTACACCAGCGAAATGCCCAATTAACGCACCAGAGAGCTTCTGTTTATAAATATCTTAAAAAAATGAAATGTTTTCCATCGTAAATACTAAATTAAGGCCTTCACTAAGGGCCTGTTTGTTCAGCCAAACTTTTTGCGCGATCCATTAAAATAATAAGTAATTTGCTCAAAAATCAGATCTGATCATAGCCTTTTTATCTAAAATACGGATTTTTTTTTATTAAAAAAAGCAAATTTTCAAAATAGTTGTTCTAATGACACACTTTTATTTAAAGTTACATACTTTATCATGTAAGCTTCTTGGATTCCAAAAATAACCTAATGCCTACCAGTTTCGTATAAAGAATAATAAACGTAAGAATCTCGATCAAAAGCAATTAAAATGAATGAATCACTGACCTTGAATCAAATTTATAAAAATAATTGAAAAGGTAGATTGATTGGGTAAAAAATGCAAATTCTTTTATCATCCACATTTAAATGAAGCTTCAATAAGCTTGCAAGATAAAAAAAGGGCCCGTCAAAGTCGAGGCCAGAATTATTCCAAGTAGCTTATCAAAAACGTATGCCTGCAAATTCTCGCTTGATAAACTATCACATAGTTATGCTTCGTGACTAGTTACATACAGTAGCATTGGGTTTAATCGCAAGAAGTTGCATGTGTTAGTCTCATACAACCAACCGAAAAGTAGACTCTTGAGGATAAGCAAAGCCCATTTTATCCTTAAATTCGCTTTCCTCATGCCAAAGATACTAGGGGATCTTAACAAACATTGGAATTTATTTTTGGATGTTCTGCTTTATTTATGGGTAATTTCGAGTGTGATGCAAAGTTTTAGTAGTCAGGAATGCTAACAAGATGAGGACTCTCAAAAGGGTTCTTGACTTTAATTTTCATTACAAATGCGTTTAAATTTAGAGCCGAATGTAAAGTGAAAAGCGTTTTCCTCTTCAAACGAATCGCATAAGGGGATCCAAAATTAATCTGATCAAAATGAATTGAGGCAAATATAGCATAGTTGTTGCAGAATTCTGCTAGAAGAATTCATCAATGGTGCTTGCTTAGGTTTTTCATTCGAAAATTTACCCTGCAAGCCATTCTTATTATTTAATAGGAACTTTCTGCACTTTAACAATTTTTGTGATTTTCTTTATTTGAAGTTATCAATCAAAACCCTACTACTGATTAAGCACACACGAAAATCGACAAGTGAGATTAAACGCTATTTGAAAACCATATAGATGCATCGCGAAAGTAAACAGAAAATTAGATGAAAAAGTTTGTTGATACATTATATGAAATGAAACGTTTAAAGAGCTGAAAATGATATATAATCTGTATTTATTTCGCAAGTTTATGGCGCAAACTGCTTGAAAATGCAAAAGAGTACGACATTATAAATGTTTAAATTAAGACTTTGACTTCAAGATTGAGTTTCTTATAATATGCACCCATAACCCAATGAACATAATTTAGTTCAAAATCGTGAGCAAGCCTTCGTGTATAGCTGGGATTCTTCCGGAAACGTGCATCAGATATTACTTCTGCAGATTTTTGTGTGCTACAATCTTATTGTCTTTTTTCGGTTATTAATATTCAATTCCAGCTGGCAAAATTTGCTGTTTTTGAGATGCCTTTTCGTCAATTTTCCAGTAATACGAAGTTCATTTTCGAAAACCAAAGAAGTTTTTCTTGAATAGAAGGCTGCGTTTGTGACTGAAACAAACATGAAATACCTGCATCGTAACTGCCCTCTAGGAATTGGGCTCGAATAAATATAACGTGAGAGCAAATTCACTTCAATACGCATCCGTTGAAATCTTATTTAACTTTTAGTCTTTGGTTTTACAAAACTTTGGCAACGTTTACTTGGTTTAACTTAGTTTGCACTTGATCGGGATTTACTGTTCAAAATATCCATTTATTGATGTCAAAGTGGTTCTCTAAGAGATGCCTATTACTAGCAATTTTAGATGCAAAATTTTGATTCCGCTGTTTTTTGATACTCGACGCAATGTGCCTTAGGCCTCTTTTGGTATCGCAGAACGTTGCAGACACTTCCAGTATTGATTCGCGCATTTCGCATGCATTTCTATTACTTCAACAAAGCGATTCTGCAAATTAAATCATGGTAACATGCGCTGTTGCTTCTAGC